>VRLP01001470.1:0-127269 GCA_009660295.1 Lophius piscatorius
AAGTCTTCAAAGACTTCAGTATGTTCAAAACAGTGCTGCAAGGATCCTGATGAGAGTTCGTAAACACGAACACATCACCCCTGTTCTTCATTCCCTTCATTGGATTCCCATCTCCACCAGGATTGATTATAAGATCTCTCTCCTCACTCACCAGTGCATCCATGGTAACGCACCCCCCTACCTAAAAGAACTACTCACCCCACCTCCTCCTTCCCCGGGCTAAGCTCAGCACCATGGGTGATCGGGCCTTCTGTTCTGCCGCCCCTCGTCTGTGGAATGCCCTCCTTGACCATCTCAGGGCTCCACAAACGACTGACACATTTAAAAAAGGACTTAAAACTTTCCTTTTTAGCAGAACCTATAACCTTAATTAACTTTGCTGCTTTTTGGTCAGGCTTTTATATAGTTATTATTTTATTTTTTTATTGATGCTTTTATCTGCTTTTGTTTTGTAGCACCTTGAGATTTGATCCAAATGTAAAGTGCATTATAAATTAAATGTATTATTATTATTATTATATAAAATACAGAAGGGTCAAACATGTCGAATCAAATAGCACCAATTTATAGCCCAGATTTATGACAAGACCATTTTCCCATCTGTGAAATAGTATGTCTAAACTAGAAAGAGCACTTAGTGAGAATACACTTCTGCCAAGAAATAAGAGCACCCTAGGTTTAGGAAAAATGTAAGCCTTGCAAGCCTCTAAATCTACCAACTACTCCAACTGAGTATCTGTCAAATGCTCGGCAGCCATCGCCTTTCACTTCAGCATCTCTGTTCAGCCCACTGAGCCCCCAGCCCCACCCCAAATAAACATCAATTACAATGTCATTTTAAGAGTAGGTTCAGATGAAGGTTTTGGCTCTTGCCGAAGGTTGGCGATATCTGAGTGTTTTATTTTAAATACTGCGAAACACGTATCGTCACCAAAATTTAATCAAATCTAGGATATGCCAAAATCTACCTCTGGGTAAAACTCCATGCCAAACCCGCCCTGTAGTTTTTCTGTCATCTTGTTCACAAACAAACACACAAACAAACAGACAGACAACCGCACAGGAGTGAAAACAACCTCCTTCCTTGGCGGATATAAAGATCCATTCTTTTGGTCTTTTCAACATCTCCAAATTGGCAATGGTTTCAAAAGCTATAGGACTGAAAAACAGAAAAATTAGTCCCATACTGAAGTCTACACTGATGCGTGCAAGCTGTTAATTCAGAGCGTAAACATGGATCTCCAAAAGCCTGTAACTTGTCTATAGATAACAGCGCCTCAGTGGTTAAATGTACACATTCTGTATTCCGTACTTAAATGAGAAACATTAAGCATGAAGGCAAGGCACGGGCTAATTGGTCTAATTAAAGAGCAACAAGGACCAGCGCTCCTCTTTGACAGTAAACACAAACATTAATGATGCACCCTGCAACTCCCATCAGACGGCCTGACCATGTTTGCCTCAATTATCTGGCTTTATTTCAGGAGTGGGGGAGAAATCGTTTAATACGAGGAAATAATTCAGCGGCAGGGAACGCACTGCGTTCACATGCTGCGTTCACGTGCATGCAGTTGTACATCCCAATTCATAATGTTGTCATGTGAAGAGAGTTGCACTTGAAAAAGCAGAAGTAGCCATGTTACGTAGATAACAACAGTCATTAATGACAAGCGTTCACTCTCCATAAAACAATCTTCTCATTTTTGTCTAGCTGCTCCTCGCTGTACGGAAATAAATGAGGAGAAACAAGTCAAGCTGCCAATTCTATCTATGAGATAATGGAGGATTTTCTCTTTCTTAAAGCACTTAGACGCCCTTTTACCGCAACCACGTCTGAACAGTTTGTATTTTTAAGACCACAAATAGCAGATTAATTTCCCGGAGTCGGTTCATCAAAGGCACAGTGCAGTGAAACTTCAGCCCATAATCAGCGCTTGACATACTCCCCAAACCTTGAAATCGCTTCTTCCACGGTTTAAACTTTACAATGAGGCGGCTTTAATCAGGCTAAACCAGCTAGTTTTGTGGAGAACTGTCTGTAATGGTGCAGGTGTAACCCTCCACCCTTCTTCCCCCGCCATCCTCCTCTCTCCCAAACTCTATTTTTAAAGCCTCTTGGGGCACTGGTTTTGAAGGGAAACCTATCCAGGAAAATTGCTTGCATTTTTCCCCACTGAAGTGTTGATAGATGGACATTGACTGTCGCATTCCCTCTCCTGCACATCAGGACCTTCGCTCACCGCCCCCATCCCCTCTCAGCGTCTCTGTGGAATTCTAGTTCTTGTATGGGCTTTGGTGAAGTGCTGGTTGAAGGTTAAATACAGATTTTTCCACAGAAACATTGAAAACTTATTGTTATATTTGAAAAATATAACTGTGACAATGAATCTTTTCATCCATGATTAAAGGATCTATGGAAAAAAAAATTTCCCCCCACACATTAAAATGACCGTGGGATATAGTCATTGGTAATTCCATCTGTCTGTCCGAAACCATTTTTTGTCTGGAGCACCAATAAGTAATTGTGCTTTTGAGAATTTCATCTCTCAAATTTAATTTCATGTTTTTTCTTTTTAGTTTTTATGATTTACACTTCATTTAATTTCCCCAAATTTCATCATTTTATTTTTTTTCGACGTAAATTAAGTTGAGTCTGATTGGTAGCCATCTTGTCTCAAGCATAATCACAAACAATATGTTGCAACTTTACCAAAAATTCCAAAAAATAAATAAGCCATGATAAGTAGTTTGTGACAGTTTCTGCAGATTAAAATTGTTGTTGTTTCCATGAGATAGACATTTTTAATGTGAGCCTACATGGTGGTATTGTAAAATCGTTGGAGTGGACGAGCCTTCCAAGTAAATTAATTTGTTGTGCTCAACCAAAACATATAATCCCAGTACGAGTATCCAAAGGTGGAAAGTGACACAAGCAAAAATTTCCAGTTTCCAAGTTCCGGGTGTATATTTCCAATTCACTCGCAACACGATTGCTGATTTGTAGTTGCTGTGACATCACAAATACATCTGCTGTGTCTGGTTTCACAACATTATCTGGAGGACATCAGGTGTCAAGAGTCAGCTTCAATAAAACCTACCCCTTCTTCTACATCACCTTCCTACTGCCGTCTGTGACATGTGAGGAATCTCAATCCTAGTAAACTTTCACATCACGGCCTCACGAGAATTTCTCAACGCAAATTTGCAAATTACGTGAAGCTCATTTTACCCACGTCGCATCATTCCCTTTGACTCCCATTGACTTTGTCTGTAATCTTCTTATCTTGTGTGAGCTGTGGCTGACCAAAGGAATGGCGGATATGTTGAATATGTTGCATTTGTTGTCCAATATGTGGGTGATGTCGGGGGATATGTTATTCCCAAATGTCTCTGGTTTTCTTATTAGCAAAAGCTTTTCTCTCCTGCCATTCTGTGCACCGTATATGTCTCATGCGCTGCTACCCTCTTCCCTGGCTTTACTCCAAACACTCATTTCTTCATGCACAGTGGTAATTGGCATTGTTTGGTTGGGGCTATTGCAAACATGGTTGTGTTTTGACTGCTAGAATGAGGCACAAGTCGCTCCCCAGACTAAGCTGGTGTGCGAGGCGGGAAGGCAGGCAGGGGCTGTTGCCTATTGTGCTCCTGAAGCCTGCAGTGGGCCCCTTTTTAATCGCCTACTCATACGCTGCTTGCAGACTTGCTTTGCATATTTAATTGCCAGGTAAAATCATTTTGTCGACAATCCGTTTAATTATGTGATTGTACAGTAAGCGTAAAGAGTGAGCGAAGGGAAGAGGAAGGGATAAAGGGGGATAGGGAGAAGAAGAGAGACAGAGAGAGAGCAGCAGGCGGCAGAGAAAGAAAGAGGTCTGCTGCCAGAATAGACATCAAAGCTGTTCCTTGATGTTGATGTTGAATGGGCATTAATGGTTTCTGAAGCCAAGAGATTGCATAGGAAAAAAAAGAAAGAGAGAGGAAAAAAAATAAACCCTCCTTTTTCTCTGACAATCCTGCCAGCAATCTCAGTAAATGCATAAACATTGGAATCCAGTGCCAGATAGAGGGCTCGAACAGAGAGAAAGAGAGTGAGAGCGAGGGAAGCTCGTTGAATCGTTCAGAGAGGAGAGGAGAGGAGACGGGTCAATTGGCCTGATAGGAGGCTGCCAGTTATTAGGATGATATTACCATGACAAATATTTAGGTTCAAATATCAAGACTCAAATGTTTAATGCTGGATAACTTGTCTGCAGTACAAGAATATCAGAGAATACATCCAATTGTGTGTCATGCTCACAACGAAGACTTGGCTTATATTTGTAGATTAAGCTCGTGCTGAATAGCAGCATACATGCAAGCATGCTGTCTGACACTGAGCCGAATTTGAACCTCGTTTAATCCAAAGGTTGTAAACGACAATCAAGGCTGCACTAGTCTACATTCTAAAAACAATCAGTTGTTGGCTTTACTTGAACCCTAATATTCCCGCTAAAAGGCAGATTAAAGCCTTATTAACTTTTACTCAATAACAGATGGGTGTTATATAAACCATTTCATAAAGATCAAAGGAAAAACAGTCGAGCGTCTTGAGTTTAAACCAAAATGGGGGCTTGCGAAAACAACTGGACCACAGTAGATACAGATTTCTGGTACAAACTCTGCAAGAATTTCACACTATCTACCTGGACAGTAGGAAAGTCAGAAATCGTGAAACATCCAAGTCCAAGAAAAAAGCCCGAAGCATTGAAGAAATTAAAAATGACTGAAAAACATTGAAGATGCAAGCATGGTTAACAGAGTTGAATATACACATTATAATCTTTTAATACAATTTGTATTTTATGTTCTTTATGTTTATTTTTCTTGTTATGTTTAGTTTTTTAAGTGAATTTCACCTCAGTAAGGTAATTTGACTTATTTTCACTATTAATCTTGACTATTTCCTGTGCGATTATACTATTGCAAATATCGGCTCTCCTGTAACTATTGGTTTTCCTTAGCTCCTCTCGGTTCCCCCTCACATTGCTGTATGCACGGCTGAGGGAGCAGAGCTACAAGGAGAATAAGCAGGAGGTTTGATGTGTGTGCTGTTGTTGAAAGCCCCATTCTTCCGTACCATCTGCATCTGTTACACATGCAGAACGAATCCCAAGACAGAAGAAGCAATAAATTACTAAATGGAGACCACTTGCTAACGTCGCTGACCATGGCGTCGATTTCGTTGTTCAGGTTGAATCATGCAATGGGCAAGTCCTCTGCCCTCTGCGTTTAACATTATTGTTACTTTGGGTAGTAGTGATTATTAACATGATAATGTTTGGTGGGTTTAGTACACAATATGGCATCACTAACTTACTTAACATTAACAAACATTAGACAAACTAATACCACTCTGATACCCCTTTTCCACCGAGCTGGTTCCAGGGCTAGTTCGGAGCCGGAGCCTAGCTTAGCACCAGTTCTTTGCTTTCGACAGTCTAAGCTCCAGCTCCTGGCTCAAAAAGAAAAACCAGGAACTGGTGCCAGCAAAGCTCAAATCTTTGCTGGTCTAGTGCCAATTTTTGCTTCAAGGGCTGGGGCCAGGGTTATTGTGACCAACAAGACCAGCGCAAACTATTTTATTTTATTTCTTTTATTTTGAAGTTAATAACAAAAGTTATTGGCTTGAACTTGACTCCTTGCCAATAGAATAGCAAGCTTCTTCTAGGAGGTGCGCGAGTCGAATCAACTAAGCACTGGCACGGAACTAGCACCAGGATCCTTCTGGTGAAAAAGGGGTACGATAGATGAGTCAGCATTAGGGCTGGAGGTTAATTACTTGAAGTATTCAAAGGTCCACTTTTAAGAGGTTTTAACAGGATGTTCTTGAGATGATAAGCACAGCACCATGGATGTTGAGGAACACTGATGCTCCCTGCAAAACAACAAAAAAAACGGTGAATAGAGCATCAGAGGTCTGCAGAAAGCATCTAATTTTAACCGATATCACATGACCAGAGCGTCGTATTAGATCACGTCTCACATGATCAGCTGATCAGAATGAATTTACATCCATGTGGCTGCAGGTAGTATGACGCTAAAGTGACTCAATAGATTCACCTCAGATGTCTTATGACATTTTGACAGATGCAGCTCACATAAACAGAAATTGATTGAATTTCTCCGGCCATTTAGGGGCTACGTCACAAGTTGTGAACATAATGTTGATCCAATGAACATCCGAGATGTATGGTCCTCTTTTTTACCATAACTGATCTCTGTATGAAACAATATTGCGTTTATTAGCTGTTGAAAGAGTCACTATGGTCACCAGCTAGTTGCCACAAGTTGCCTGTCTTTTGTTTGGTTGCCGGCAGGAAACACATTCATGGTTAATCAGAATGTTTTCCACTGAAAATTGCAGCTTACTGCTGCTGGAATCAGAGGTGTTGAGAGGGTGTTGAGAGCAGTGGGAGTGACAGAAAGCAGTTGTAGCAGTAAAGCATGATAACAATGCACATTGATTCCATAGAGTCGCAGGGAATGTTTGAGTTACCAAATGTTGTTAATAGGAACTTTAAGGGACATCAACTTTTTCAGTTTAGAGGCACAATATGTAGTCCTTTCCTAGTTCAACTAGAATCACACGCTTTTTGTATAGCTAGGTTGGATCTTTGCACCTCACCATACTAACATGGGTGTAAAGAATCAGACAGAGGATTGAGCCTAAAACATGGTAGGACAGGATGGGAGAGGGATATTTTCATATTATGGGTGAAATCGGCTACTGTTAGAATAAAAAAAACAGCTAGTAGAAGTTACCAGCTAACTCAAAGAATAAGAAAACCAAACAAAAATTTCAAAGGCAGATCCTGTGATCTGGGAGCTACTCATCCTCCGAGCAGAGGGCAAGATCAGCTTGCATGTAATGGTGAAGGTAAATTATTGTTTTTGACACGGTTTCTAATTGTGTACAAGCACTGCTCGTTGCACATGTAAAACTTCCCCTAGACGCTGACTCTGCTGTGTTAAACATCACCCCAAAATGCTCTCTAGTGTTTGTTCACTGTAAATAACCTAAGATGACGTTGAGAAGTTCTTTTTTCTGGAGGACTATGGTGAAATTTCTGTGTAAAGAAGAAATTCAAAGCTGCAGTGGCAGAGTGACTTAGAACAGGCTTTATTTTATTTCTATTTTTAATTGAAATAAAGATTTATTTTCTGACTCTAACAATTTTTAATTGACAAAAAGCCACACTGATGTATTGTATTTTCAAAGGGTGGTTTGTGTAGTCCAGCCTCCAGAACTTCCGTTCTCCTTGGAGAAAGAAGAAAGCGAGTAGAGAGAGTCGAGTGTTGTGAAAGCGTGAGTAGAGTGTTATCATCAGCATTGACATTATCATGTTTGGTGTGAATGCGGCATACCCAAAAATTCACACTGCATGGAGTGTTTTTGAGTTCTAATCATCAAATGGAATTTATGTTGTGATTTTTTTCATCATTCTTAATTACGTATCTTAGCAAGTATTGTTTAATCACTGACATTTTAAACAAGAGTAGCCTCGTCTATTGATACATCTAACGAATGGAATTTGTGTTAATGTGCTTACGAGCTCATGAGTATCAGCGTCAACTAAGAAGAACAGACAAGGGGTTTGATACTAGTACTGTTCTTCCACTGGAGGTACGGAGACTGATTATAAGACAGCATTTTCATTCTTGAAACGAACCCCGAACAGTAGACGCTGTTCTCTCTTGTCACCAAACACCTGAATGTTGCCTCCTGTTTCATGATATGTGCGGTTGGGCTTGGCATTTGCGTGTGAATTGTCCATGCTAGGAGCTTTAACTGAAGCTTACCTCTGAAACTCATCCAAAAGCACCTTGATCCTCTTTCGGCTGGCGCTGCGGGAGATCTCTCCCTCACTCTTCCCCCTTCAGTCTGGCTGAATGTCTCTCTCAACCAGCTCTCCCCTTCTCTATTGTGTCGTCAAGTTTACTTATCTTTCCAGAGTCCCTGAACTATCTTGTTTCTCACGGTCCTTCTGTTGTGAGGACGAGGTGTATGTGGGTGAGAGTGTTTTGTGGGGGCACTTGTTATCTGGAGGGAACATCTAGATTCAACATAACCCAGACATGCATTCATGCATGTAAAGCAACTCCTACATAACTTCTCTTTTCAATGACGTTATCAGAAAAATCAGATTTTGTTAGATTATGGGCATAAATAAAATTGAAAGATAGGAATGATGTTGTCTTCATTATTATAAAAATCCTTTTTATCAGTTGTGCAAAATAAACACATTCCAGACCATTAAAATAATCAAATACAAAGGAAATTTGTTTTACAGAAGCTAACCATAACCATCATATAAGGCAACCTGAGTAAAACAAACAATGAGCTATTTCACCAAAAAAGCAACTAATTTGTGTCCAAGGACACCAATGCCCCCGTTACTGGAAATCTCAGTCTGAGCTGATGTGGATTGACCATTATTACCTCTATCATAGGTAATTGCAAGCAAACTGACATGAAAATCATAGAATTCAAATGTGTCAAAACATGTTAAAATAATCAAGAAACTAATTATGAGTTTCACACTTTAATGGTACTTACAATGCATGTGTGAAATTGAATTGTTTTCTGTCAAACAGTTTTTAAAGGGGGCGTGAATAAACCATCCTCTGTAAGATATGTACGGACGGACAAGGCAAGATTGTATACCCCCCTTTGGCAGGAGCTTAAAAATCAAGTTATGGAATATATATGACTGTCTTCTTCAGAGAATTGAATTTTCTTATTTGACCTGATCTGATTATGCAGAATGCAGAAACTTTAACTGTCTTATATTGTTGTGTTGTAGAAATGCAATGGAAGCGTAATGAGAGTTGTTCCACCACTGTGATGGCAGCAGAGGTAGTAACAGAATATAACATCTGTACAGTGGCGGGCCATGGTTTTTAAACCTGGGCCACTATACTCCCGCATTACGCTGCCCTCAAATACCTTCACAGTGACAATGCAGATACAGGCTGTTGTCAGACGAGTAACCTGCCCACATTCAAAGAGACGGTAACATTTATCTACTGTAATAAAGTGGTTAAAACGAGGTTCAACGTCATCATATGACCACCAAGAAAACAAATTTGCCATCAAATGTAAGAAGCATTCAATAGCGTTTCCGCTGGCATGAAAAACATGCCATCAGGCGTAAGACTGCATCTGGACCTCATTCACACAACATCGGCAAACATCTTCAGCAAGCAATAATCAAGAGCTATTTAAGATACTTAAAAACTAGACTCACAAATGCTGCTCCTCATCTGAAGCTAGAGAGTCTGTCCTCCTTTCTTTCTTTAGAAAATAGTCCAATAACACGGTCGTAGAGAACACCAGTGAGTATCACTTCCATTATGAATTCCTTTTCCATGTGGCTTAGAGGTCAGACCTGACAGGCTAGAAATTAATCTAGGACAAGGCGGATTTAGAACTCGCCCAACCTGCTGTTGGAGCTAGCTAGCTAGCCCCGGTTTGTCAAAGAACACGCCCAAAATGGCAACTTCGAAATCTGATTGGTTAAATAATTTAACAATCAACAAATTGATCCCATTTATTTCAACTGCAGAGAGAATTACTCCGGAAGCTGCTTGCCCAGTCCCGGAGACCGCAGTGGAGAAATCTGATTGGATTAAACAAAGCTCATTTATATGAGCTCAGTGGAAAAAGCAGGAGAAAAGCAATGGAATGAATGAAACAAACTATTCAAATTCATGTAGTCTCAATTTAAATAGTTATTGAATTATGACTTATTAAATCTTCTGACAATGTCTGGGCTAGCACAGAAGGCCTTGTTAGCCCTGACGGTCCGCCACCAAATTTAAAGATTAGGTTAATATATCCTATAAATAAATAAATATAAATATCTTATATTTGGGGGAACAAGGTGTTTATGGAGCTCCTTAACTTCTGAGCATCACCATCAACTGACACGTAACAGTGGTGATACATTATTATTATAAGGTTGTTTGTTATGTTATTCTATTGTCTACAAAGTATTACTCATGACTTACTGTATGTAAGCGCTAACACGAGACGCTGACTTTGCTGTGTTACACTTCACGCCTCTTTTACGTGTGGAACCCCGGTTTGCTATTTAAAATCCGGCCTTTAGAGTGGCCTTTTCGGTCTGTTATTTTGTCCAGTGTCAACAAAGAAAGGCGTCATAGGGAAAGGCCTGTTGCAAGATTCCTGTTTAAGAAGGGCCTATGACTGCCCACACAAACTCAACGTAGAAAAACTCTGGCCATCCCTGCTCTGAATTAAGATGATTCTTTTTGGACAGCTTTTGTTGATTTATTTTGGGAGCACCCGGCTTTCTCTCTCTTTTTCTCTCTACCGCTGCCAGCTCCGTGTCAGCAATGGACATGCATTATCTATTTTGTCTAATTACCCCGACAATCACAAACCACCCCCGAGAGCACACTGTGTTCTTTGGGAAAGATAGAGCTACGGGCCCAAACCACTGTCAACGAGGGGACCAATTTGGCTGGCAAGGGCCATATTTACAGATCGGTCAACCACATCTCCTTTTAGCAGTGTTTTTTCGTCAGTAAACACCGCAGGATGGTATCTGTCTCAGATCTCTCAGAGAGGAACAAAGATAGAATTATGCCAGGCGGCCAAAAGTTCCTCTATGTCGACCATCACTCATACCGCCATTGTTTAGAATTTAAAAATGCCAAATTATCTGATAACACAAGTATATTGTGGCATGCAACTTTGTCCACATTCTTCAGTGACCCACAGGAATGCAGTTACTCGGACGGCTTTGCCTGTGGCCTCAGCTTGGAGGTTGTGTGTATTTTGAATCAGACTCGTCTTTTCTTGTAAGATCCTGACTATTGGGAGCGGCATTCCCAAAAATACAATGATTAAGGTGTTGTGGTTTTTCACATGAACTCCCAAACCAAACACTCCTTGGGCCAAAGTACACAGACAAAATATGTTAATGTGTCAAGCTATGGCAATCGTGAGACCTGTTAACACATTGGCCCACATTACATCGTGGGCAATATGGTATGCAAACAGAGACCTGATTTGGAGTTTGGGGTCAGAAAAGGCTTTGAAGCTAAACATACGCCTGTCATAAAGTTATATCTGGGGCAGATGAGACCAATAAACCGGCACCACACTGAGGCCCAGCAAGTCTAGTCATGAGTGGGTGGCCAAGACGTGAGCTAAAACTAAAAGCTACTACAGATTAAAGGCTAATGATGCAATTTAATTTGCCTTTCCTTTTACAAATGGCAACGCATTTCCTTTCAATTATATTTTGATTTCTTTTGCTGTAGTAATACAAAAGCTCTCCTCAAAAGAAAACACTAAAGGTAAAACCCAATTCTCATTCAGGTGTTAAGAGGAAGATGCCTTTAAAACGAAGAAGCCGTCAGATTGCCGTTGCTCAGTATCTTAAGTAATATCGACAATAACACAAACTAAATTAGAGATTGGGTAGTTAAATGTTGTTGGTTTTTGGTTATTGTTTCTTTTGGGTTCAGTTTGTGAAAGTACAACATGAATTGCCCAATCTGTAATTAAGTTTTTGTTATTGTCGCTATTACTTAAGATTTACTTTCCTAACCCAAATTGCAAAGTTGTGCGAAAGCTTGTTTCAATATTGCTTTTGTGCAATCCCACACACTAACCCTGTTTTGTTTGGGTTAACAGTTAAATATGACCAGAATGGTTTGATGAGTAGTGTGGTATAAAATGCCCATTGATAAAGTAAGTCCAGCAGCAATGACCAGTCATCCACACAAATTCATGCATTGGTGTGGCTGCGACACGCAATATTAAACTCAGCTCTTTTTTAGAAGCTGACTAATTCCTCTGCTTTTTTATCCTAAGACAGTGTTAGTGCTTCAGTGTTGAGCCTCACACATACCTTCAGATCCGCAGTCCATTCCCCAGACGGCTGTGGGAACTGTGGTGAGGCCACTCTGGGTTTGGAGGCCTCCCATGCACCACAGGGATAAAAAGTGTCCTCCATCATGTGACATGGTGGTATGACTCCATCAGAACTGGCCTCTTATGATTGAAGGATCAAATTGGTAACAAAGATTTTCATCAACTCAATGTAATGATGTATGAAACTTTTAATTTTGCATATGTCACACACCTTATTCATTGATACCATGCTGTCATACCTCCTAGCACATGCCCTTTGCTTTGCAGATTAAAATCAGACCATCGTTTAGTGACGAAAATGCTATAAAGCATCTCTAAGCTCCAGAAAGAGCTTATACATGCCAAAACGAACCTCTGATAACCAGGTGTGTGAGCACTCAAGTCTGACTGTTTCTCACCGTAGACACTCTGCTTGGCAAAGCTGAGGGCTTAACCACCATTGTTTACTCTTCACCCACAGAGCCCAGCACCTGTTAGAGATTGGGCTGTATACAACCCAGCTGCAAGCCATTTTCATCTAACACCCAAGAAGATAACTTCCCCTGAAGCACACACATTAGGCTAATCGGCCTTGATGATGGGGAAAGACTACGTTGGGTGAAAGGATAGAAATAATGGCAGCGTCTGAGGCAATCTATCTATCTCCAAACAAGCCGATGGAAAAACTCACAAGTCCCCCCCCCCCGGCAAGACAACAGGCTATGATTGTGAATAAATGATTTTGCAGACTGTAGGAGCCCACAGCAGCTCTGATTTTTTTTTTTCTTGGCTCCCCGTCACCAGCCTGTCCCTCCTGTCCTATGCTTTTCTCACATAAGTAGTTAGTTAGCAGTCAGTTTCCTAATGCACTGATCCCCTCCAAAATTCCTCTTCTTGTATTTTTCTATTTTCCTGTTCTCCCTCTCTCTCTCTCTCTCTCCTTCTTGTGGGTTTGTTTTCTTGGGTGAGGAGGTTGATCCTGGGGATGGAACAGACAGAGGAGTGGGGAAGCTTCATGACTAACCACATGTGTTTCTGTGTCCTAGTATTTACATGTTTCTCATGGAAAAGAGGGTGGTGGAAGGGGATGACGGGACAGGAAAGACAAGCATATGGTTCTTGTTTGTTGAGTTAAATCCAGAGTCGGACTGTTTGTTTCCAGCGATGAGCAGAGGGAAATGCGTTCTTGTAATCACCTTCAAATTTAACTCCTCCCCAGGCAGTGGTTAGCTCTTCCTTGAAATACAATATATAAACAGTTCACAATACATTGTTTTCATGTGCAGTACACAAATGAACTGTACATAAAAACAAGAAATGTTTTCTTTTGTTTGATGACAAAACATTCTAGTTGTGGAGTTCTGAAGTACATTCCCCTCCTTTCATTAGATTGAAGGTTTTCAAAAAGTGAGAATTCAAACACCCCCTCCTTCACATACTGTATCCCTGTTTGGTTCAGTCTAAATAGTGCAGACTGATCTGCTGTAACTCTCTTACTTTGTACACATTGACCACCTCAACTGCTGGTACTTACCTTGCATGTATAGAACCTTCATGTGAACAAAAACCAGGAACTACCCTTCCTCCTTTTCTGTTTCTGAGTGTCCATCCTTACGCACAGGTATCAGTGGTCCAACTGCGGTCCATGTATGTTGGGAAGTGGTTTGGAAATAGCATACCTTTGGCTTGTAATCTGCTCAAAACCAGGCCTTGCCCAGTCTCTGCAAAGTATTATCGTCTTTGATCTGTGTATTTTCCACTTATTTGTTGTGGAATCTCCGTTCTCAGATACAACTGACTGAAGAAAAAACTCATGAAGTACTACTTTTCTTTCAACCCAAAAAAACACATGAAGTAATACTTTCCATTCAACCCGTTTTGAGACTCTGGCAGAGAAGGATTTAACGGTATGGAAGATGCACTCAAGAGGAAGCTGCAGATATGGCTTGAAGGCTAACTGAACTCGGCAGGTTAGGACTCTGTGAGTTGCACACTAAGCTTGCGAACCTTGCACCATAAGGCACTACCTGCTCAACAGGAGCGACAACCATTTACACTACACTAATGGGCCAGTCATTCAAAAAAGAAATAGTTACAGAGACGAGAAGGTCCACATCTTTGTATCCACAATAAAAGAGTTGGTCCTGTGCAAGTAGTAAAACACCTTCGCAAACCAGCACAAATACGACCCGGCCACCATTGAACCAAGAAATCCAGAATGGCTTGGGCAAGGATTTCCTCAAACCCTTCAGGAGTCCCCGCGGAACTCATTGAAAGGCTAAGAACTTGAACATGCACCACAAGGGCTTACTGATTGATTTACGTCAGTATCAGCAGTAAGGACGGCAACTAGGAGGGGAACAACAGCAGCTCCAGGGCCAGCTGAGGAGCACTGTTCAGCCAACAACTCAGTATTGGGTTGAGGAGACCTTGGGAAGGTATATTGATGATCATAATACCTTTGCCCAGAACCGCCACCCCTTGAAATGTTATTCAGTTCAACAACCCATGCCAGGGGGGAAAGGATCGCCCTCTACTGACCACTGTTACAAAGCGAAGGAGGGCAAGTTGGAGGTGACTGCCCGACCCTGCAACCAGCAAAGATCTTGTAGCACAGACAGGGACTAGGATAAGGTCAAACAGAAACCCCATGCCCACCTGAGTTCATTGGCACCCCTGGGCGTTTGCCTAATTGTTGGCACAACCACCTACAATGGCACCGGTTGGATACCAGCCGGTTGTTATTTAGGGGGGAATACAAGGACCAAGTACCCCACCTCGACCAGTCTGGACGAATAGTATTTTCCTTTGATTGTATATGAATCAAAGGAAAATACCAGAGAGAGCTGTATTTATCGGTTTTGAACTTATCAGACGCCATAATTTATCTTATTGATGGTTGTTCACTATCTTTGCTCACATAGTATTTGGTTTTTACAGTTAAAGGGAATCCAACCAGGGAAAATGGTAAGAATTATAACTGTAAAGAAATGTCCAGCCTCAGCGAAACATCAAGGCAACAAGTTAATTTAAAACAGTTCAGCAGTGAATCATCATTCAGGAAGATGGCTTTTGGTTTTTCAAAATGGGACACTAAAAACGCAAACAGATTATTAATTCATGTGTTGATTTGGTTGTTGTTTTTGTCCCCCTTGTTAAACTCCCATTTCAAATGTCAAAGGACCTAATTTGAGCTGTGAGCTCAGAATACACCATGAGGAGACAGAGAAGTTGTCCCTACTATCACAGACTAAGAAGGCAGCTTCAGAGGATCCAAGTTAAGACTTAGTCTCAGCTCCAAACTCTTTGGAATTACTTCATGAATATGGACCAAAGCAGGGAGAGGAGTGGGCACTTTTGATCCTATCATCCACCTGGGAATGTTGGAAAGAGAGAAAAAAAGAGAGCTTGTGCAGTGGGTGGAGGCGGGAGGTCAAGTATGACGACGGACCAAAGAAACCCAGGAAAGTCAAAAAGAAAGATTGTCAGGATTGCTTTATTTGTCAGGGCACAAGCTGATTTAAACAAATGCAGAGCTAATGCAAGCTTTTGATCTTGTGAACCATGAAATCATCTCAGTGAAAACAGGAAAATTGGGCGTCACTGCAAAGGAAGAGGGGTGCATCATGCAAATGCTCAGGGGGGGAGATATTTAGTCTGAGATCAGGAGTTCCAAGCTATTAAATGAAATTTCCCCAACTGACTTAATTTGATATAATTTAACATTGTTTCCCCCAAAATGTTTAATCCTGAAGAACTCATAAGGACTGTTATTGTTGAAATTATTGTTCCCTCATCAAAGTGGCAGAGTTGTAGTCGAGCCCTTTGTAGTTTAATTGTCTTTATTCAATGGCACATCCCCACGGCGAAAGGCCATTCAGCTGGTATAAAATGTGGATAACAAGGCTCAACTAACTAGACATTAACTCGTTTTTTTCACTATAGATGAGACTCATAATGATAGATACGGAAATCTGTGCTGAGGCACTGTTCTTTTCATGTTAGGATCCCATTGAGCTGGCTGATTTTCATCAGACGGCCACATTCCAAGCCTCAATTTTGTTGACATTGCAATAGTGGCTTGAGGGGACGGGGCAGCAAGGGCGGTTGGGTGATAAAAGGGAATGGGGGTACTTGAGAGAAAAAAGAAGGTAGCTCCCCGTTAGCATCAGCAAGTTTGGAATAGGGGTGATCAAGCTTCCATCCCTCCCCCCCTGGAAAGCTTCTGCCCGAGAGCTATCCATTTGAACTTCAATGAGAGGCAGCTTCCTTGTGAGAACTTAAAACAGGCATCGATGGGAGTCTGTTAGAGGTATGCCTTCTTTACCTGATGTGATGTGAAGCTCCCTCTTTTTTGATGATTCCAGTATCCTTGAATGGAAAAGAGTGAAAGGGAGCAGAACAGATGTAAAAGAGACCAGACTGATACCGTAGTCCAGCCACACCTTTTATTCTATTTTTAAAGATGAGGCAAAAACAATGAAAGTTTGTCACATCAAATATTTCTCGAAAAGAATGAAGTGTTACAGTAAACAATCATTCTTTCCATATTGGCCCTGAACTGATCATCCTAAAAAGACAGCACTGAAAGAGGACAAAGTCATTTTCTACACCAAAATGCTATGATGATGTGTGACACTAGCACTCTGACTTCCTGCAGATATCGTTATACTGTAGGTTATTACATAAACCTAGATCGCCATACTAAAAAGACAAAAGCTCTGGAAAGTACCCAGAATTATCTGTTGTAGAATTCATTTTAAACTCGAAACAGCCGTGTGTGAATTCAACACAGAAGGCTGCAGTGCTTGGGGTGTTTTTTTTTTTTTTTTTTTGTGTGTGCGTGTGTGTGTGTTGGGGGGTGGCATTGAAATGTGATCCAGGACGACTTCATTGAGTAACAGATCAATCAGCTTGACAGTTTATCAAACGCAAAAGCTTCACATTTATAATAAAGAAAAGTACCACTCTATGATGGTATCACCATGACAATGATATTATAATATTATGTACAAGCTATAACAAAGTGAAAAAATTCCAAAGGAATTTCCCTAGAAATGCACACTTTCATATAGTTAAATGGCCAATGCAGCGGAAAGTTGTTGTTGTGTGTGTTTGATAACTGTGGAGGCATGTGTACAATTTATTTGTAGGATGACTGGGAGTTTATTGTTTTATTTCAAGCTCAATCTCATTTAAATGACTGACTAAAGAAATAAAATGTATGTTTGAACAAATGACTGCCCCCCTTTACAGTGCCAATTTAATGCAAAGTTAATGCACTTTAATTATTAGTTCTTCATAAATACAGAGGGGGCGTAATGGGGCTCTTAGCCGTTCCATCAATGAGATTACATTGGAGATAGTAACGGATGTGAATCCAACGTGAAAATAAACGTGTAACGGAAAGGCAGGATTAGACTGGGTCATTTTGACAATATATTCCTAGCTCACAATGAAGAGTTAAAAACAGCTAGTAGCAGCTAGCTGCTAACCCAAACAAGTAGTAAATCACTCAGATCAGAGGACAAGATCAGCCACCATATAGCAATGAAGGTAGATTATTATTTTTTAGCATGTCAATCCATTGAGAGGTATCACAGATATCACACCAGACAATGACGCCGCTCGGCTCAGCTCGGCATTTATAATGACATAACCTCACAACGTTGTCATGTTCAAAAAATAAATACTTTTTAATCTTTGATTGTCAAACACCAATCGTTCATAACATTATAACCACTGACAGGTGAGGTCAGAATAACCCTGATAGTTTCATTAGAATGGCACCTGTCACTGGGTTGGACAAGTAAATAATTTGTACTGAAGTTGATGTGTTGGAAGCGGGCGCCACGGGTGCCCAAGGCTCATTGATGCATGTGGGAAGTGAACACAATTTTTAGGATCACACAGCTGTTGCACAAATTTTTGAAAAAGTTCATGCTGGTTCTGACAAAAAGGTTTCAGACCACACAGTGACATCAGGTAGTTGTTTTGTGTGGCTTATATACAAAGTATTAGCCAGCTGGATTTAATATATCATGGCTGATATGTGAATGTCATTGTGACAAACCTGGAGAGTTCTGTCCTTTAAGAATCCTATATCCATAGAATGGTGGGAACTTAACATTCAGTCCATCCTTATGGTCATATGTCTTCAGTCTCACTCAGTCACACCCAGTGAGATGATTTCACCACCACATGTTTGGCAGATGTGTCAAAACTCGATGCTAAAAACCCCAAACGGCACTATGCAATCTGGTTTTTGGCCACAGACTGTGCTGGTTGCTGTTCAGCTTTAGTATAATAATATATCAGAGGTTTGTTTGCCTCTTCAAATGCATCTTTCTGTGCTTTGTAAAATTTACTTTTTGAAAGCAGAAGAACTAGCCCTAGGATGACAGGCATCATGTTAAACTGGCCAAGTAGCAAATGTGTCACCAAAAAGCACAGTCTGCATTACTTTTGATGAAGATTTGCCTTTAAACAAGTTCTCCTTTTAAGATCTTTTCATATCATGAAGTGAGAAAGGGCAGGAGACAGCAGACAAAAGAACCCAAATGCAGAGACTTCAGTTCTCCCTTGAAGATGTTAAAATTAGTGTCTTGAAAAAAATCAAAGGCTCAACATTAAACGCTGAAAGATGCTTGAAATGTCGACACTGCAGTGTTTTGGAAAAAAGGACATAAGATGAGAGATACTTGCAACAGACTTTGGTGTCACTTCAAAGCCTTGACTTTAAGAAAGTGGGCTAATATAATACTGAAAGGAGAATCATTACCTGGCTCCGCTGACCTCGTCAGACGCTTCTGACAGTCCAGCCATAGACCCTAAGACCATGCCTTCACACCATGGAGTAAGGGCAGCTGCGAGGGTTTTTTGGGTCATGGGGCTAGGTTTGACGTGTAACCCTGGAGGTCGTCTTTGGTCTTTTATTCAGTGATGGTCTCTCTCTTCTCTTGTTATGTTCAGAAAAAGATGGCCGCCTTTGAACTCCACAGTAGCAATAGAAACGGCTGGAGTTCCTCCACTTTAGCTCTTGGCTGTCAGTGTCTAACTGGGCCATCATGATGGGCCGGCATCATTAGACACCAGTTCACACAGGACACACATTGACACATTTGCTGACAGAGTATATAAACAAGGCCCTATGGAAGTGTCTATTGTGTATGTTTGTATTTTGGGGGGTAGGGGGGTCATTTTAATTGGCTTGGCCTGCGAACTTATGAGCAACAGAGAACCTGGGAATCAGCAGCAGAGGCCTGATGTGTTTTGACTTCTGAATACTCACTTTTTGTGTCAAAAATATCCGACTTTCCTAACAAAATAAAACTTTGACTCCTTTTGAAACTGCCACACGCTGAATCAGGGACTAGTTCCGAACTGCTCCATAGAAAGTTACTAGTAGGAGGACAAATAAGATTAATTCATATAACATGATCTATAACTTCTTGACATATTCAGCCCTGTGTTCCTCCACATGCCTGCTGAATCATAAAACCTCTATTCCCCTCCTCTAATTTTTTGTAAAGACTTTAATTTTCCAGTCCCTTGAACTTCAAAGAACTGATGATTCGCAAGTCCACATCCCTCCGAGCACTCCATGAATCTCCATTCTTTCATTTCGATGGTTCCTTCAGTAAATATGTGCAGTCACCCAGCTTTTCAAACAGATACGTTTCTCATGTATTTATTTTAAATGAATATTATTAGCTGGCCTAGCAAGAAAAGGTTCTTATGCTAATCCACAAGACGTGCAGGCATTTCCATTTAATGCCTACTTATGGGCCATTCTTTAACGACTATTTGCCTCACAGTCTTAGCAAATGAGCTCTGCACCCAAGACTCCTCGGCGCTCATAATTTCACTGGAAAGAAGACGACCACCCCTCCCTCTCTTTTTTGCTTTCATCCCAGAATGTGTTTTTGAATCCACTGGTTGTATATTCGAACATCAATGGAAACGCAGTTGCAAGCGCTTGCTTTCATTATTTTTTCCAAAGATAAAACGAAACACGGAGGGATGGGAGGGGACAAGGTTTGAGTGGGTGGGGATAACAGGCGAGGAAATGAAGATGGGTAGGTGACTGTCCAGAATAAGCCTCATATTGCCGGAAGAACAAAGAGTGTCAATGTTGAGTCAGATTTTTATCAGATTGTGTGTCCTGATTATTATGACCTCCTTGCCAAGGCAGCCATCTTGAGCGAACAAACAGAAATCCATATTTGAAAGGAAAGGCACTCCTTCAAACACCTTGCAGCCACTAGCTTTCACACATTCTGTATATTAGCCGATTTTACACCAAACAATGGCAAAACTACAGGGCTTCAGTGTGAGATTTTAAATAGTCAGTCAGTGTCAGTGTAAAGGCTGTGCAAATGTTTGTTTAGTCAATTGAGGATACTGAAATGGACATTTTTAACATTCCCACTTTTAATTCCTGTTTTTTTTCATAAAAGAAAAACTAAACGTGTGAGAAATATGGCTTTCCTTTTTGACCACTGTCATTACAACTTCACCTTGAATCTTCTGTCCAGCCAGTATAGCATTCTGCACTTTGACAGTGACAAATGAGCATTGAGGCATCCTCGCAAGGAATACGGAATGATGGGGCTTCTTTGATTTCTGGAAAGCTTTCATCTTCAGTCAAGGCCTCTACTGCTAGACTGCACTTTCTCTCATCCAGATCTTCTTTGTCTCTTTCCTTTATGTTCGATTGTGAAGACAGAGAATAACATCTTTAATATGGTTTCCACTCTTCCACTCTTAATATGGTTTTCAAGTGATACATCCCCTTTTTTTGTCTTTTGACAGCACATGCTGGAAAGTTAGAGAGGCAACCTTTTGCATATGCAAGATCTCCAAATAATTATTGCTCAAACTCATAACAGCCTACTGAGAGAGGCTTTTTGGGTGGCTTTAAGAGCACAGCAACTCACTTGGAGGCAAAAAGAAAAATGATTGCAAGATTTGTGGTTAAAAAAAAAAAAAAAGAAGCAAACTTGAAAGGAAAACAACAAAGAAAGCATTTGTTCTTTCTCTCTGCTTGCACCCTCAGTCTAGGGTTCTAATCTCTTATTGTTTCAGACCCAAACAGAGACAAAGGAGTCACAGATCAAAACAAATGACTATCAAGCTATCAAACAAGCACCACCCCGCTATGTTTCCAAACGCTGACTGCGGGAGAGCAAGAAGACACGGAGTCAGGCGGGTCGCGTATTGTTTCCAGTCACTTTGATGCAGAACTTAAAACGCTAGCTGGAAAAAAAAAAAAGACACCATGAAAGAAGGAGAAAGGAAAAGAGGACGAGCGGTAGAGGAGAAGAGAAAGAGGGGCGGTGAAAAACATGCTTACACTGTTTGCATATGTGCACTCGCCTTTGTTTCATTAGTGGTCCAGCTGATAACCTTTATTGAGCCTGATCAGGAATTAAACTCATGGACCAGCAGAGCTTTGAAGCTCCAGCGGGCTCTTGCTGTTTGTGCCGTGAACGCAGGTTGTGGTGTGAAGATACAGCGCCTCTGAAGGATATTAGGACTTGAAAGTCTCTTGGCTATTCATTGGTATATATTTGATGTTCTTTTGCTACTTGGCTAAATTAGCATATCTTTTTCAAAGCTCCTCCCCCACTGACAAAATGTAACCCTCTGCCATCACGCTTTCACTTAAAGTCATAAATGATAGAAATATATTGTGTATGGCACTGACACATCAAAGTACGATAACACGATTATCTACGATGGGTCGCATTTTTCTCCCCTCCCCTTGTTTCTTCTTTCTTCCTCATCATTGTAATCAGCACCTGTTTGCTCCCTCCTGTATTTTTGTCTCTTTCATTTCCGCACACATCACAGTCACTGTTTCAAAGTCTTACCAGTTGGGGATGGGGTGAGACCAACTTTGCCTCAGTTTGATCGCTTTCATTCAGTCACTCCAGGTAATGTTCTCACTATCTAATTTTAGTATATTGAGCATATAACCTCTCCGTGTGACAGCTCTCTCTTATCCAGCTCCTTTCTCTTCCCGAAACGAGTCGTGTGCGGTGGGTGACAGGGCAAATGTGCCACAATACTGCAGATGAGCATTCGTCTGTAAGTTAAACTGCAAGGCACATTCTCCACCTCATCACAGTGCACCCATCAAAACAAAAGGTAGTGACAGCCTCATTGTGATCTATTATTTAGCCCCCTCCGTATTTGATCACTAGAGCATGCCATAGTGATGATCATGCAGATTAGGCCTGTTTTTTCCAGCTGCCTCCTTTGCTTTTATTTTTTTGAGATCTACATTTTTTGCCTCTCTTGTAAGTGTTGAGAATGACTGTGAGCCAAAGTGATGATTTTTAAAGACTAAGCTTCCAAAGATCAACAATGCAGGTAATTAAGTATAGCAAAAAGATAGGTAGCATTGTATACACACAAGATAAACTGTCATTGAGCATCTTATGAATAGGAACAGCCCACTTGTGTAAGTGTCAGTCATTGAACTGCTGATAAAGTGTTAAGATGAATTCGACCAAGGTTTCCCTCCTTCCAGACAGCTACTGCGTCCTGGGAACTGGCATGAGCTAAATAATAAATTACTCTTGACCAGAGAGTTATGTCATTATTTAGCTATCATAGGCAATGATCTAAAACAGGGGCCTCAAAAGCAGTCTCCAAGACAAACTGTAGACCAATGAGCCGTTCAGAAAATGAGAGAGACCATTTCTAACATTTGTCGCCAAGGTATTTTGAACACACATGATGAGCCTGGCTTATTTGACCCACCTGGGTCCTGATGCTCTGATGGCTATATGCTAAATGGGATGTCCTCAAACTGATCAGCCATAATATTATAAATACTAACAGGTGATGTTGGAATTACATTGATTATCTTTTCACCATGACACCTGGTGGTGGGCGCGACATATCTGGGTTGAGGGTTGAACCACCAACCATCTAATGTGTGGACCTACCTTCGGTGCCTCAGTACGTATAAAAATCTAATTATCAAAGTGTATGAATGAATGACAGAGAAAATCAAAGCTTTGAAGATGAGTGGACAGAAAGTTTGCATATATTGCTCCTGATTGAGATCCATGAGGTCTGTGTGCCTGATCTGGACTGAGTCTGTTACGATTGTCAAGACTGAATTTGCTCAAAGCCCAGTGTGACAGCTCTACACCCGTCCCCGCTCAGTCCCTCACAGCACATCAAGCTTTCATGTGTTCACTGAGAGTACAATGGCTACTAGAAAAAAGACTTTTACGGATGGTGAGATAGTAAAGGAGTGCATGGATGATATGTCTGAACACTGCGGAAGGACAAAAATTTGCACAAAAAAAAGGAAAAGTGAACTGCCCCCTTCATCCACGAGAAGAGTTTTGCAGGATGCACAGTTGCAGCTTGGTGCTGCCGCTCAGACAGGACCTTGGATTGCTTTACTACAAGCATGCATGCTTTTAGACATAAAATAGAGGGTTCTTGGCACAACAGAGTAATCCTAAGGCAAAACTGTTTTTGGAAAATGAGTAGAAATTGATTACTGCGATCCTGGTTGACATGACATCACGCCTAAATGACCTCCACTTATAATTTCCAGGCAAACACATCTCTGTGTGTGATTTGGTAGCAGCTGTCTGGTCTTTTCCAGGGGAAGTTGGACAGTTTCAAAGGTGATCTCCCAGAGACCCGTTCACATTTTCCAGCAATCAAACAAATTCAAGTTGAGAGAAATTTCCCTGCCATGTTTTGTTCATACAAGCTCTGATTGGAAACTTCTGTGATCTTTTTGATGACTCGGATCATCGGACGACTTCTGAATCCTCTATTTCATTCAGAATCATTTTCTGCTCATAAATGTCGCCCCGTTTTCACAGGAGGCTATACAGAGCTACAAGTGGGCAGACACTGGATCTCCACAGATGGAACTGATTGACCTGCAAGCTAATGTGGCGTATGGCCTGAGAGAGCACTTACTCTTACTTTGTTTTCCTTTGAGGATATTATGTCTTCTTAAGAGCTAAAATTTATTCATGTAAAATATAAATTTAGAGATGAAGTGTTTATTACACATTATTTTCCATATTTGTCCTGTGTAGTCCATTTATCATCTTGTCTTTCAGACTGGAAGACAGTTAAAATGTTAAGAAACACATATTTATTTTTTAAATAAAAGATTTGTAATGCCAAAAAACATGTTGACATTTTAGTTGTTTGATACAAATGTGAGCTAAACTGTATTCCTAGTGTCAAAAAGCAAGCGCCTATGCTGGACCCAAAATGCAGACAGCAGCTCAAAGATTTCATGGAAAAACAACGATAAACTAATATAGAGAAATAACTTTGTAAACTGAATGGCAGACAAAATGAGGAACAAACTTGAATAACACAGGGGAGGCAAAACCCAGAACAATGACATTGAACATTTAAAAAAAATAAAGATCTGAAGCAACTATTCAGACCTCAGCTCAGAGGAGGGTTGACTTACTGGAGCTCTTGCAATTATCGTTGACTTCCCCTGATCGAAATGGATAAATGTCCCCTGGAGTCTAATTAGATTTTAACAAAACAACGTTTTGTATTGTGCAATCTGGAAATAATCTTTCAAATGGTTTGAAATGCATATTTTGAATAAGTGTATCATTTATTTAATAGTTTCCAGGTCCTGCTTCATTGCTCTAAATGTTGAAGTAGGCAGTGTGCTCTAATGCGACAGTGAGTGAACTACTTTCTGTCGCCAGTTTGGCCAAGACTCTAGAGTAAAATACTGAATCCTTATATTACATAAACATCTAAGTAAAATAAGGATTCAATAACAAGTGCATTTTTCTCATCCGCATCCAGGATACTGGAATGAATAATGAAAACCTTGGCATACGCTTGACAACTTCGATGTTGTTTTATTGTTCGGTTTTGAGTTAGTGACGGCATCAATCATGAATGTTGTCTTTGCTGTACTTGATGTCAGAGTATCTATGAATGTGTCACAAAAGCAGTTTTAAAGTAGTAAGTTATACAACAATAATATATTTAATACAATAATTATTTCCTCAAGCTCGGTATATTCACAAGTAAAATACATGTATTGACACCACCTAGATGGCAGAAAACAAGTCCAAACAATCCACAAAATGTTCATTAAAGGGGTCAACATTCATGGAAAATGTATAGATTGGCCATCTAGGATTTCACTAAATCGGGGTCAAAAACGGGATTAGATTTTTATGCAGAGGAACCAAGTACTCTGTGTACAAAATCCATGCACATTTCATCATTTGGTAAAAGGATACAGCCTCAGCCACAACATTAAAACCACCTCCGTCATTTTGTGTGGGTCCACTTTTTGTGTCACCAAAGTATCCTTGTAATGTCACTGTGTGTTTTGACACCTTTCTATCAGAATTAACACAAACCTTTTCAGCAATTTATGCTACAGTGGCTCCTCAGTGGGATCGGTCAACAAAGACTAGTCATATCACGCATATCAATGAGCCTTGGGTGCCAATGACACTGTTGCTTGTTCACTAGTGGTCCATCCTTAGTCAAAGTCACTCAGAACCTTACACATGTCCATTTTTTTCTGATAGGAGCACATCAACTTCAGGAAAACATTTTCTCTCGCCACCTAATATATCCCACACAAAGGCAGGTACCATGGCAACAAGATGATCAGAGGCCGTCATCTGTCAGAGGTTACAGTGTTATGGCTGATCAGTCAGAATATACATTTCACCCTTTATTCGTTGTTTGCTGTTGGTTCCACAGCTCTGAGCAAAGAAACACATAATCTTACTTATTTTGTGAGCTGTTCCTTTTTCAAACACATTACGAAGGTAAATAATATCTCCTTTTATTTAAATAACATTTCATTAATTTATTATCCTTAGCCGCTAATCTAAGTCAGGCTCGTGGGGGCTGGAGCCTTTCTCAGCTGACATTGGGCGAGAGGCGGGGTACACTCTGGATGAGTCGCCAGTTCATTATTGGGCCGACACATAGAGACAGACAAACATTCAATTTAGAACCAATTCACCTATACTGCATGTTTGTGGAGTGTGGGAGGCTGTTGGATTACAATACGTGCTAACTCCCGACCGAAAGACCGGCAGAGGTGGATTTGAACCTGGTACCGGATCAGCCAAACTGTCCACATCATCATAGCCTCCTACGAATCAAGATACGCTCTGTCTCTTTAATGACATTCGTCAATGGCCTCAGTGGGCTGCAGGGCTATGTGACTAATTGAGAGCTTTCAAAGACGATTTATTCATACAATGTGGGCTGGAATCAAATGACAGCAAATCTAAACTCACACAGTGTATAACCAGCTTTAACCCAGACAAATGTGGGGAATTGTTTACCGTGAACTTCCAGTAGAGGATGGAAACACCACACACTTTCTGTTCACCTCCATGCAGGTGCAGTCTCGTGCTGCATTCATGTCACATTGGAATTACCATTTTGTCACCCCTACTGCTTTTGCCACTTATAAACAGGATTGTCCTCAACAACCAGTCCGTAACAGAAGTCATAACATCGGATACTTCACCGATATAACCTTCCCTCCTGCATGGAATGAATGCAGTGTAGGTTATTTCCCAGCCCCTGGGCGTTTGTCTGTTTGTGACCAAGTTTTATCCTCGAGATGATTGAATTTTGGTGACGTTACGGTATTCGTAGCATTGAAAATAAAATGATAATCTGTTCGGAATGGTGACGTCACAATTTGGCGAGTGATTTGTAATGTCCTTTGATCTGTTTGTGATGATTACAATAAAGTTAAAGAAAGAAAAGCACCAGAGATATAGCGTTCTAAAGAGCATCTGAACCTCTGCCTGTACAAACGATGACAGCTGGGATTATTATATCTGCATTACTTTAAAGCATATGAAGAAACGGAAAATGGGCTGGTTGTGAGGGTGGAATATTAAGTCATCTTATTGATTCTGATCTCAATAATGTCTACCTATAGTAGCTTCTATTGTGCCTTGGCGGACCTTTGAACTCTCTGAGTGCTTTTTCTAATTATAATGGATTTGAGGTGCCACAAAAGAAATACATGTAACTGGTTAGGGGCCCTCCGTGGGTTAAACAGATTAAATCTAGTAACGGTTCCTCCCTGATTCCATCCATGGGTCTATAAGTGCACATGATTAGAAATTAATGGTTTGAGTATGACAAACCAAAAAACAGATAAAGTTCATGAGAAGACATAATATCTAAAGAGATATTATGTCTTCTCATCCACTATTTTGTCTCAAGTCTCTCTTTCTCGCAGTGTTAATATTATTATTATTATTTTTTTTTTTTACAAAATTAAAATCCTTCACATTTTGCTAAGTATTTTTTGGGGACCATGTGAATTATTTACAGGCTGAAGAAGACCGGAATAGGAAGGGTGAGTGAGAATGGATGAGAGGTGGGGTGAGTGAGAGTGGGGGAGGTGACATCTAGGAACGGGTCACAGGTGCAGTCGAGACTCAGTCTTCAGAAATGGGGCACCTGCTCCTCAGACTGAGCTTAACAGCAACCCAAATGCTCCACATTTTCCTTAAATCCAGTATAAGAAAAAAGTTCCAATGCATGAACCTCCAAATGGCAACCAGAAATGATAACTTAAGTTGATTTTCTCTCTGGCTGACTCCAGCAAAAGAAGTAGTTCAGGTACTTTATTAGGCAAATTATTCCTGAGAGGGCAGAAGGAACCAATCAGAGCTAATTTTGTTTGATTCCAAGCATGAACGCTGCTCCCTTTAACCTTAACCACTCAGCTGTGCAATTGTTCACTCAGTGGAGAGAATCTGTGTGTAATTAGTGGAAGACCCTTTTATGAATGGAATTAGCATCATCTTTGTCCTCTCACCAGGAGTATAGCCCTAATTATCCATCTGCATGTTCCAGGGGGGCCGTACGCGAGGCGGAGGCAGAAAGATGCATTCTTTACCTTGTTTGTCGAGCTATAAAAAAGATTTAGAATAAAGTGCAGACTTTTGTCCAGAGAAATGAGGGCAAACTCTCTAGTGCTAATTGAAGTTTGACTGCAGATGGGTCTCGTTAATTTCCCAACACTGGGTCACGCTGTAACCCCCGGCTTTATACGAATGAATATGTGTGTTTTTCTAAGTGAGCGTGTGTATGTGTGTGTGTAGTTTTTGTTTGGGTGAGATTATTTTAAAGGGAGAGGAGAGATTAAAGGAACAATCCAGTGCTTGGTGCCTGCACAGTTCTCGGCCGCGCCTATGATTAAAAATGCTTATGTTCCTTTTTTTTTCGTGCTTTGATCTGGGACGAACAATGCTGTCTGCGTTGGTGGGGGGCATTACCGTGAGACGATGTAATCCTTTATTTGTTACCATGCAATAGCACCCAGCTGAGCACTGTGACAGTCCAAATCAATCATGTCACTGGGAGCCGCCATGAATCTGCCAGCTAACTATCCCCCCCCAATTCCTGAACTTCCAAGGCTGTGCAACTCTAATTAGCTTCCCTCTCTCAACGTGGTTCAGACGGGGGGAACCAAGGAAAATATGAAGGAGACAAATTCTTCAGCAACAGCATGGAGTGTAGGCACCAGACATATTAACAACAAAACAGCACATTATCACACATTTAAAATAACTATGATGAATATAACGGAAGCACAGAGTAGGTCACCAGTATGATTATTGGTTCTAATACTGTCAGCGAACCCTTTACTCTTAAAATTACTCCGAAGCATTAAAAAATAAATAAATAAATACCTTATGCCAACTCAACATCAAATTGCAAAGATTTTATGTAAGTTATGATAACGATAGAGCAAACTGCAAACTCTTCTCGGCTGAACTATAGAGAGGAGGTGTAAAAAAACCACCTTTAAGATGAGCAGTTTGATCAAACGACTGAAGAAGCAGCACAGCAATAAGTTCAAGGAGTTTCTAACACAAGCAGCTACAACTACTATAAAGCAAATCTGTATACTAAACTATATGTTTTTATACTACTATAAAACATCTGTAAATAATAACAGGAGTCACTAACCAAGTGTATTGATTTTCAGAGTTAGCCAATATCGGTAGTATCTGCGACAGGATTTCATCTTCTCGGTGAACTGGAGCTCAAACATGAGACTCCAGCAACGACTATGTGAAAAATGCACATCAGCTGCCTGTAATACAGCATTTCATCAGCGTCTAAGAAAAACAAAGAAAATCGTAACATTATTATTAAATACTTGGATGAGTATCTCCAAATTCTTAAATTTAAGTACTCAAGTTCAAGTTCAAGTACTTTGTTGGTCATTGTTATAAAATATAATATAAATATAATACAAATAACAACAAGCGTATTTTAGTATTTTTGAAAAAGAGCTTTACAAATAAAATGTATTATTATTATTATTATTATTAATAAAACTGACATAACAAAGTTCAAAGTGCTATCGTGGATTGTGCAAAGTGGTGTGTGAATTGGAAAATGCAAATGTCCCTTTTCAGAGTGACTATGAGCGGAAGGGGAGGTCACCTCGTCAAATTTAAGTAGTTATATTCGTTGTTGTATATATATATATTTGTTGTACGTGTTGATGCACAAATATAATATGTAACCATAAAAATACGAAATATTAGGCTGTCCAGACATTACACCATTTTACATTTAAAAAAAAAACTAAAAACTGAGTAGTTTGTTTTGACATTTAAACAAATGTGTCAGGTTCATACAACAATGCTATGAAAATAATACCCGTTCATATGGGTACACAAAAATCACTGAAAACCCAATATTATTTATGGGAGCCCAGTAGTAGTAGTAGTACAGTGGTACCTCCGTTTACCTCAGGCTTTAAGAGTGTTTTGATTTAGGATCAAAGATTCTTCAAAAAATGTGCCTCGCTTTACGAGCGGTGATTTAATTTACAAGCGTTTTTGTTTTTTTTGCTCAATTCACGTATTTTTCCGGATACGAACGAGAACCTGTATCTCGTAAGAAACTTGCTTGGTATACGAGTGCTCTGCTTTGGTTTACAAGCATCCTGTTTGAACAAGTGGAAGACGCGAGCGTGGGCTTCCTTTGCGTGCCCCTCGACTAGAGCGAAGAACAAATGGATTTCAGGTCAGCCTCCATCGCTCGCTCTCGGTTAGCGTCATACACACACAGAGTAGTATCCGCGCTCGTTTGTAAGGAAAAGTGAGATAAAGTTAAGCGAGCCAGAATCTGCCGGCTTTTATATCATTTATCATTGCTATTTGTTAGTAAAAATACTTTTACTCTGTATAAAATAACATGGAAAATGATTTTTATATACGAATATTTTTGGGATATGAAATGAAATAATGGGATTTCCATTTATTTGAATGTAGAAATTTGTTTTGGTTTAAGATTTTTTGGTTTACCAGCAAGGTCTGGGAAAGAATTAAGCTCGTAAACGGAGTTAAATGTAACTTTTCTTTTAGAATCAATCCAGATTCCCAGGGAGCCGTATTAAAAACAAACGACAGAACATATCAAATAGAACATATAGTGTGTTTGTACTCGTGTCCAGATTGAAGTTCACATTAAACTTCACGATGACGGGTTTGTTCCTGTGGAGACCTGCTCAGCTCCATAGAACGGGCCAGCAGCTCTTAAAGAAACATTTTTGACAGCAGGGATTTAAAAGAAAATGTGATAGATGAGGACTTCTCCAAACCCTTTGTTGCTGGCAGTGTATGAAACTCTGTCTGGACTATCTTCAGTTGGATCCCAGTGAAGTGAGGAAAGCCACTGCAGAAGTGGCCGCAACAGCTGAAGGTTGTTGTGGTTGGCAGGAGTTTGTATTTGGAATCTTTCTGAAGGTTACTTCAGGTTTTGCTGCCTGTTCCTGCAGTTTCTCCATGCAGCGATGCATTCCTTATACTATTTAACTTAGATCACTGCATATTTAAACAAATACAGACAATGTGACATGTTTGTCACACAGCTGTGGTTAAAGAGGTAGAGTCGGTGAGCCCCAGCAGCCTATGTGGTCATGTCCTTCAGCAAGATACTGAACCCAAACTGGGTCAAGATGGCTGTTCCATTGGTGCCTCTTCCACCAACGGCTGAATGAGTGTGAAAGGGTGAATGCTGACTCATATCGACAAACTTTGGGTGTCCATTTGCCATCCATTAGTGTAAGTAATAGAGTAATGAATCAAATGTATCTTTGCTGTTGAGAAGAACTATATATTTGAGGCATGGACTCCACCAGACCTCTGAAGGATTGCAGTGGTATCAGCAGTTCCTTTAAGTCCTGGAAGATGCGAGGCTGATCCTCAATGGATCAGACTAGTTTATCCAGTACATCCCGGGGATGCTATATTGGGAAGATGTACGTGGAGGCAAAGTCAACAACCTTTAGCGAGCATTATACTGCTGACAGAGGCCACTCTCAGGAAGGGGGGTGTTTGTCTCAAGCAATTTTTAGTTAGATGGCACGTCTGAAAATAACACCCCACATCCTAGCCTGCCGTCTACCCATTATGGTCTACCCTGGTGCCATCTCTTCCCCAACTCGGCCCTTAACACGATGTACAAGGAAATGTGATCCATGAGACCAGGCCAACTTCTTCCACTGGTCTGTGGTCTAGTTCTGATGCTTACGTTCCCACTATACGCACTTTGGGTAGTGAACAAGAGTCAGCATGGTCAATCTGACGGGTCTGCGGCTGCACAGCCTCATACGCAGCAAGCTTTGATGTCACTGTGTGTGTGACACCAAACCCAACAAGACATGCAGTTCTGGTGACGCTTTGATACAGTTCTAGACTTTAAGACTTGGCCCTTGTCAAAGTCACTCAGATCCGTATGCTCGTCCATTATTCTTTTGCCTTATATATCCCAACCACCGACAGGTGCCACGTTAACGAGTTAATCAATTTTTCTGATGTCTCCCGTTGAGAAAAATGAATAGGGAGTCCTCTCATTTAACTATCTAACTTATTGTCAGTACTTTAATGTTTCTGCACATATTACAGACATGTTTTATTTTACCTTCCATTACACTCTGAAGAAGCACACTCCCATTCAGCCATAAACTGTGAGTTTGTGTATAGTTAGTCCACTGACTGTGTTTCACTTCTCAAACACTCACATTCACATATTGTATTGCTCACTCTCGGTTTTGACCAAATTTCCTGGCATGTTTACCATGTTTACTCTACTTTCATCACGCCGCGAACAGGATGTGACATTGCCGCGACTCTGTTTCAAGACGTCTCCTCAGCTTGAAACCGTCATCGTTGTCGCACCCTGGCGATCTGTCGCTCAGCTGCACACGTTCAAAGCATGAAGATACTCTCTTCAGAGAGGATTGTGTACGGGCGTGTGTGTGAGTGTGTGTGTGGGTGTGTGTGAGTGAGAGAGAGACAGAAGAGGGGGTGCTGGGATATGAAGTAGAAGGGCTTTTATCAGCATCTGAGTTGGATGTCTTTGAGGGCCTCCTCAGAAGCTCAGCATTTCTTCCATTGTTCTATTTCCATCCCTCGCTTCGCTCCTGTCACATGTAGAATTACAAAAGGCCTCCTATACCCCCTCCCCCCACCCATACCCCTCCTCATCACTCATATCCCACCCCCTTTCCCCATGTTCCAACGTCAACGAAGCACATAACCCACTTATTATTCTCAAAGTACTTCACAACTTTACAGTGCTCACACCACAAATTGGGATTCAGGCAAGGAACGGAAACTGGAAAGCTGAGGTTGTGAACTTATTTTGGCTTGAAACTGTAGTGACTACATTGCTCCAAGCACCCATGGTAACAGATACAGGACATTTTCCTATGAGTCCCTTATTGTAGATATACTGTTGAAGATGAAAATACACACACATCCTCACATTTTACCTCAGGTATGGGTGGAGAGGTTTTACCTGATTTCTACATATCATCCTCCGGCAAGATGGTGTGTTTACTGTGTACACTAAGGAGAAATCCTATCTCAAAGGGAGCTGACTCTCTCTCTCTCTCTCTCTCTCTCACACACACACACACTGATATCTGAGACCTTGAAAAGCTTGCCTGCAGGCCTGCACCTGTTTACAGGTGATACAGATGTGACATCCTAGCTACAAGCGACAAAGCGCCCTTCCCTTTGCTCTATTACCCCTTAGTTTCCCCTTTACCTTTGTTTTTTCTTGTCTCCCTTGTCCGTTACCTTTTTTTAACCCTCTCTCTTCTCTTTTTTTTACCTTTTGCCCGTGTTGTCATTGTCCATCCGCCTTTGAGCCCTCAGGAACAGGGTGACTTCAAGTTTCAGTGGTAGACTCAGGAAGAGAGGATTAGTTGACCATTTCTTCACATGAACTGCAGACAAGTTAGAAATCCCACTGTCTTGCTTTTGTGCAGTTGTAAATACCTTTGATTTTTGAGACGTATCGCCTGAGAGCATGTGAGACCAAACTATACAGGGAATGCGACTAAAGCTACGTCTCTGCCAGTGATATGTTGTAAAAATTAACCATGCGTCGCCGTTGGGAGAATAACGCCAGCAGCGATGCACGGCGTAACAACCCAGGTGATCCTCTGTCTGAAGTAATTGAACATGACACCAGCTTGTGCAAACTTGGCCATTTTATCTGTGCCATTTTCCCCCCTCAAGCCCTCCTCCCCCACCGATTACTTTTTATCATTCCTCCACTGGAGATAACGAGAGGTGATTTCAAACCCGCCGTATTCAGAAACTGTGAGAGACCCGGATCCTCTGCGTGTCATGTGAGAGTTCACGTGCGCATTGGTGTGCGCGCGAGGTGAATAAAGGCACCATTGTTAGTTGCAGGTGTGTGCATGTGCCAGGCAGGCTTCAGCGGAGGATCCCAAAAACAATGGCTCTCTGTTTCAGGACACACCTGAGTCGGAGTGGAGGTGAGAGGGCACAATCACTGGAAGATTACACAAGAGCTGACTTCATTAAACCTGTGGGGGGGGCAGGGTGAGGGGCAGGGTGAGGGGGAGGAGGGCAGGGCGGATAAAACAAAGCAGGAACGTGGAAAGAGGTGAGGAAGGAGAAAGGAATATGCAGGGGGATAAATACCAAGAGGAGTGGGGTGGGGGTTGGAGGGGGTTGGTGGTGGGGGTGGGTGAGGAAACGGAGGGTTTGAGCTAAATGTTACTTTAGCTCAATGTAGATGTGTGTGAAATGTAGGAAAAGTATGAGTGCAAAAAGAACAGGTGGGGGGGTCTACTGTAGATATACAGCAAGTGCAGCTTCCACCTGCACAGCTTTTTGCCTTTATTTAGATCCTACTAGAAACATGGCCCTTGTCAGGGATTCACAAACCTTTTTCAACAGTGTACCCCTTTGGACCAACAATTAGGAGGTTATCACTGAAAAACACTGTTTCCCTGAGAAATCCCCCTATATTGAGTAAAATATAAAGTAATAGAGTAAACTATGATGTATACAAGATAGATCTCCTTAACTCAATTAATATTCTCCAAATTTGGACGAAAGGGGCCAGAGAAATTATGGCCCTAAAACTTTCTGAAATAAAGCTAATTGGAACTATACAACTGACCTTTCCCAAAATCAATCTACTTCATCCTTATACAAAGGTTCATGTAGGTATAAAATTATAAAATTATCTATGAAATATTCCTTGTTATTTATATAGATATATTTACAAGATAGTTCTCCTTGAGTCGATTCATATGCACCAACTTTGGACAGACCAACGGACATCAGTGTGTCATTTATGAATTAATAATAACTTTTTGCATTACATTTTATAATTGTCATTCAATTTATCACAAATAAAATCTTTATAAATAATTCATTGATAAGAATCAAACATCTTTATGCTGTATACTGATGGAGTTTCATTGTCACCGTATTAACCTCTGTTCTCTTTTTTACTTGTATAGCTTAGATGTTTCAATCAGAACTTTTGTCAACATTTTATTCAATAATCAAATTGTGAAATTTGGAATATTAAACATAAAATCTGGTTTACTAAATCAGATTTTCTAGCATCTAATCAGACTAGAGTTATTTTAGGAATTAAACATGACTGATATTTTTCAAACTAACGTTTAAAAAATCTCACGTACTTAAAGTAGCTTAAAGTACCTCGAGGGATGAGCATCTTCCCGTTTGATAACCACAGCCCTATGTGATTGGAGAAGCAAAATTACACTGAAGAGAAAAAAGCCTCAGATTTTGTTCATTTGACATGGCATTAACACTGTTTATTAAACATGTGTCACATTCTGCTTAAAAGTTCATCAAATGATCATGTTTGGCCACAAGTACTGGACAGAGGTCAGCATCCATCCATCCATGTGCAGTGTTGAATGTGATAGAGACCAAAATCTGAGGAGAACACAACAATGATATAATCGTCTTACATACAAATTATTCCTAATTTTTATTTTCAGACATCGTGATGAATGAAAAAAGATTATTTCTTTTTCTACTCCAGAGAAAATGATCTGACTCTAACCCAAGTATTCTTCTCCATTACATTCATTCTGTGCTGAACTTTGTCTGGCTGGTGCTTGTAGCATAGAATTGTTTTAAGGAGTTTCAATACTTTATTTTTTTAATACAACATTTTCCTTTTATGGCTGAGGATGATGCTGAAAAGAAAAGTAAGGCTGAATTTTTAAAAAAAAAACACGTAAAAAGGGCACTCAGTAGAGCACAGTTCCCTCTTTAAGATACAATCATTCTCTCTTTTGCACATGCCCAACTCATCCAGCAAGGTTCTTTCAAATCCATCAAGCGGAATACATTCTGATGAAAATGTTGAAATAAGCTGGATTCCAAATGACACCCAACATCAAAATTAAAACTAAATCAATGGCCTGATATAACCTGCATGCTTTTCATCAGGGCAACTCATCATGTGTCTTTGTTTGACTACCCCGTTGCCTGTGAGCACTCCTGATGTCATGATGTCATGATGTCATCATGACTTTAGACATCATCTGGAAATGCTCCTGATGAGATGGACTGTGGTACTAATTGGCGATATTGAATGCAGCGATACATAACATCCAAAATGTACTCAATTGGATTTAAGTCTGGGGAATATGAGGACCAGTCAATGTCATCAATGCCTTCGATATCCTGGTCCTGCGTACACACCGACCCCATGAGGCAATGTCCTGCACCAGGATGAGGTCTGACAGTGACTCCTGGTACCTAGCAGCAATCAGGGTACTGTTGGGTATGACACAGAGGTGTCTGTGACCCTCCAAGGATATGCCTACTCAACCCATCAATGATCAAACACCAAACTGACCCCGCAGGACGATGCTACAGGCAGGAAAACGTTCACCACAGCGTCACATGATCTCGGTGTGAATGAGTGTGGGTGACATCTGTGAGGAGATCAAGGCACCAATGGTGAACCTGCCAATTCTGGTGTTCTCTGAGGAATGCCAATCGAGCTGCATTGTATTGGGCTGCGAGCACAGGTCCTACTAGAGGATGATGGGCCCATCTTGTAGTATTTTCTCCATGCTCTCGAGACATGCTGGGTTAGGGTGTAGTGACAAGAGCAGTAGCAATATACAAAACTAGAGAAAAATCAGTCAGGAAGGAGGAGTGAGAAATGATCTGTGGCCACCAGATGCAGAATCATCGCCTTTACGTGGGTTGTCTCGCATCACTGCGTACGGTGATGATTAAGTGTTAAGTGTCTTAAGTGTAATAATTTTTTGGAGCAGATTATATGGCACTCAGGAACACATACCTCCATCCAGGCAGACCGGTTCCCTTATGATGTCATTGCACTGAAAAACAGTTCTGACTGGGTTTATGTGCTCTCCTCACACAAACCCAGTCAGAACTGAAGAATATTGGGCAGTGGTTACCTCTCGTGTCCATCGTGTGTGATAATAACCTGGCAACGAGATGGCATTGGGACGCACTATGAGAAGAAGACAATGTGAACGAGGCAGTGTCCCGCTTTTGACAATGTTCTGCTGGGAAACCTTGAATCCTGCCATTTATGTTGATGTCACTTTTACAGGTACCAACTACCTAAACATTAAAAACAAACAAACAATGGATACAGAATACCCTAATTGTAGGGACCTCTTTCAGAAGGATAACGATTTCTGCCACACTTCAAAAATGGTTCAGGAATGTTTTGCGGGACATTATATTGAGTTCCTGAAGATGACAGATGACAGATCTGTGCACTATGATGTTGGTTGATGACATTGTGACCTGTATGTGGTGAGAGAAGGGAGCAGGTGTAGGATAACGTGGAGAGGCGGAGGTATGCGCTGGAGATAAGAGGAATAAAGGTCAGTCACAGTATGACAGAATACATGTGTGTGAATGAAAAGGAGGTAGGGGGAATGGTGAGAGTGCTAGGAGTAGAGGTGGAGAAGATGCAGGAGTTAAAGTACTTGGGGTTAACTGTTCAGAGTAATGGGGAGTGTGGAAAACAGGTGAAGAAGCGAGTGCAGACAGGGTGGAGAAGAGTTTCATGTGTTATCTGTGACAGAAGAGTACTAGCAAGAGTGAAGAGAAAGGTTTACAAGATGGTTGTGAGACCAGCCTTTGACCTGTATGGTTTAGAGATGGCGGCTCTGGCCAAAAGGCAGGAGGTAGAGCCGCCGGTGGCAGTGTTGAAGACGTTAAGATTTTCTCTGGGATTGGAGATCAACAGGATTACAAAATGAGCCCATCAGAGGGACAGCAGGTTAGATGTCTTGGAGACAAAGTCTGAGAGGCCAGATTGAGATGGTTAGGACACATATAAAGTAGGGACAGTGGATCTATTGGTAGAAGGATGCTGGAGATGGAGCGGCCAGGCAGGAGGAAAAGGGGAAGACCAAAGAGGAAGTTTCTGGATGTGCTGAAAGAGGACATGCCGTTGGTTGGTGTAGCTAAGGAAGATGCAGAGGATAGGGCAAAATGGAAAAGTTTGATCCGCTGTGGCGACCCATAAAGGGAATAGCCGAAAGAAGATTTAAGAATCAAAATTGAAAGACAAAATAGTTTTTCCTTTTCATGACCAAGACTTTTCTAAGATGTAGTAGTGGAAGATGTAGTCATTTAGGAGGGCACCAGTGGGGGACGTGTTCACAAGAGAGCAGCAAATAGGAAATACATTAGAAGCTCTGAAATCAGGTTAATCTTGATTATACCTGCTAATACACACACCGATCAACCAGTTCATTAGAACCAGTAATCGATTCATTTAAATACACAATTAAGCCTAAAACAACTGTTTTCCGGTATAAACTACAAAAAGATAATTTTCATTAAGCTATTATCATGTAGAAAGTTTAGACCAACCACAACAGCGCATTTTACAATGGTCCATGTCACCTTATGGGGTTCGCTCAGCATGATAAATGTACAGCCGCTGTCTCGACTACATCCTCCAGGGATCTTTATAACCCTCAACTAGTAGAACTGTAATCTCAACAGTTCCAGGTTGGATCATGCAGTTGGTTTGTTTGGGAGCTGCTGTCGGTCTGCTTATAGATCAAAACAAAAATCATTCTTCTGATGTAAAACAGCTGAATCAATCATTTATCATGGGACGCAGGGACATGCCTTTCTTCCAACCGGTTTGCAGAACGATGACAGTTTCCAGCTGCGTAGAATATACAACAATCAGCCACGACATTAGAATCGGTAACTGTTGTTAATGTTGTAGCTGAGGGGGGTGTGTTTCAGCGGTGAAAATCAGATTAACATCATTTCAGAGCCCCGACGTAATTTATATAAAGACATAAAGACCTGAGAAAGTAATGCATAAAAGTCCAATCCTCAGAGCCGGGAATCCGCCCCGAATTTCTTCATTTCTTTGAAAGAAACCACTACTGTTGAAGAATCAAGTAATGACATCGGCACATTGGCATCGCTCTCATTCCCTCGTAAATGATCATATCGGTTCTCAAAAATGGATTAAAAAAAAACCTTTTTTCATTTTTGTCTCCGTAATTTTATATTTTTAATAATCAAATTAGAAAATGAAAATCAACATTTTAAAAATGTCTTTCTTCCCCTTCTTTTTTCAATTTTCGATGTTTGTATCTAAAAACACACAAAAAAACCAACAAAAAGCCCACTGGAAATACCAGAGGGTACACGGACCCAGATACCACAACACACCTTTAGTGGTCCATGCCTTACTGGATCACAGCTGTTTGGAGGTAAAATAAGCACCTACAAAATGTGTGGTTAGAATGTTATTTTTGATCAGTATAGATGTTTTGCTGTGCAATTGAGCTCTGTTGTCGTCTCCTGTGAGAACTGTGTGCAGAGTACAGTATGTGTGAGGCTTGGCTCTGAGTACCTGTTCAAGGACATGGACTGATAACCAATGGATTTAGGTTTTGAAGGATCCTCTCCTTTCAGGCTCCTCTCTGATAACTGCTACCTGGAGAAGGAAACTCCTTCACTTGCCTCATGAAGTTGAACTGATACAACGTGTGGCTGTTTCTGTCTGAAACATGTAATTGCATTTTACTAGAAAGACGAACAAGTCACTGAATAAGTCTTTTTATAACATTGTAGAAATTCCCAACACAAACCGAAAATCCGCATCTCACTGGCACCATTAGTAGTTTGATAGTTATTCAAAAATAAAAAAAACAATAATAACTCACCTCCAAATTGTTATGTTGTGCGCGAGCCTCATCTTTACTCATTCATTTCATTTAATTGTAATTTATTAAGTACAGAGCCCCTCTGGTGACATCGAAGTAAAAAAAAAAGACTTAACAAGGTGTGGGAAAGAGTTATTATCTCGTGCCTGTGACATAATAGCTTGTTAGATCTCGTGAGATAATAACGGGTTCCGAAACTTTATTAAGTCGTGGTCAATAGATAAAAAGTAATTCCCACGCCTTGTTCCAGCGCCTTAATAAAGCGTGGGAATGCGTTATTATCGCTCAAGATTATTATCTCGTGGCCATGACTTAATAAGTCGTTGCCACAATATAATTATATTTCGGGCTAATAACTCATTCTCATGCTTTATTAAGTCATTGCCACAAGATAATAATTTGTTTCCACACCTTATTAAGTTAAGGCAACAAAAAACAAGTTTTTTTGCTTTTCTTCAATGTCATAAGAGGGCCTCGGTAGTATCGACAAAAAGGAACAAAAATCCCTTTCTTTCAAATTTCAAGAGAGTACCTCTATCCAGATCTTCTACACATTTCAATTTGTTCTTCTCCGTCATGTGACCAAGCCTCCCACCAAGTTTCACAAAAATCTGTCAAGAAGTTATCCAGTTAACAGAAGGACAGGTGAAAACATGACTTCCTTCTTAGAGGTAAACATTGAGCAGAAAGTCCGATGTTAATGGTTTCATTTTGGTTTACAAAAGTACACATACATTTTCATTGTATGTTGAAAATGCAATTTAGCTTTAGTTGGAAGAAAACACACTTTCTACTGAGATAGTTGTTGTTGGAAATGGAAGCAATGTTTTCAGTGCTTTCGTACTTATCTCGGGATAGTCCGTTTTTCATCTTTATTACAGCCAGAGGTGTTGAGCCAAATACACTTCTCAGCACACCCTCATTTGCAAGCTCTAGGAGTTGTTCTTCTTCGTGCACCGACATGGATGATGGAAGAATGCCCGGAGCATTCGCAAATGTATCATGGATCCATTCCATTGTGCTTCATCTCTGATTTAAATACCACTTATCAGCTAGATCTCAGTTTGAACTTGTTAATGATGAATCCTCCATACACAGCAACAATAACAGAGAGTCCCTCAGGGTTCTGTGCTTGGACCAATACCATTCAACCTTCAGGTGGCACACCCGGCCACTGGTGGTGCACAATCAGGTGTACTCATGGTATCAGTCCCAAGCCAGGAGAAGTGGGAAGGGTTGTGTCATGAAGAAACCTGTGCCAGCTCAAGAATGTTGATCATATTTTGCTCTGATAACCCCTAACCCCCTTACATTATGCAAATAACACAATTATACTTTTCAATTAAACAAGGTGACATTGAAAGAAATAATTCAAAACAATGTGTTGTTATGGTGTTTTCCTCTCAGTTGTTGTTGAAATTTGGTTTGCGTTTTTCTTATTTAAGCCTGACCCTGAAATAAGTGAACAGCATCACTGGTTTCCTCCGTGTTGTACGTGCATTTGGGTCTTCTGCTCAAAAAGTGTTCAGTTTCTAACATCAAGTGTTTATTATAATGAATACTCTAACCTGACTCACATATTTTACAGAAGTCACACTGTATTTTGTCTGCCCAAATATGGTGTACATGAAAATAAAAGCAGCTTTGTCAGTAATAAAATACAACCACATTCCTCGTATTATTTAATAATACCTCACCTTATTCAACTACCGTCTTTTAAAGCAACTACTTAGAAAGTGCTTTGACGAATAGGACAGAAAAGGGAAACTCATGGTACAACACGACAAGAGAAAATGTGAAATCATAAGTCAAAACAACTGTAAAAGAGAGCTTAAATATTTGAAAACAAAAAGACAGAAGACACAAGATGATATGAACCAATAGCACTGAGATAAGAGAAGGCCAAAATAATAGTGTAGGTCCTTTGCCAAGACACCTCTGTGATGGACTGTGTTATGACAAATCTAGGATTTTACTAAACAAGGAACCTTGAAGGGTCATATTTTATACAGATGGGCCAAAAGTACATTATGTCCAAAATGCATTGACATTTTCTTAGTTAGTATTAAGTGTACACCTATCCATCACAAAATTCGGAGACCACCCATCACTAGTTCTAGTAAACCTGCTGTTATTCCACAAACTATTCCTGAACCATTTGTGGCACGGAGCACATCATGCTGAGGAAGTCCTTTTCCATTAGGGAATACTGTTTTCATGAAAGATGGTATTTGTCAAAGCAGTGGTGGACATTCAGGGCTAGCAAGGCCTTCTCTCAGTGTATTCTATCTTGACTGGGCGTGTTCTTAGGTAAGATAGATATGGACTCGTCTTACATCAGTATTATGTATGAGGAAGAATATCCCTTCTCCTCTGAGCGGTCATTTTCAACAAATTAAAACGTCCGACATTCTGACAAGACTGTAGCTGCAGTGTTACTATCAAGTTATTGAAATTCAGCTTAATTGCAGGGGTACAGTGCTGAAGGCCAAGGTGGGAAACCCATGGCCCAACACCGTGTCAAAGCTACATGTCCAAGGTTCTTCCCATAGTGATCCTGGTTCCATCTCTTCCCCAGGTCAGCAATGCACACAAATCCAACCATCAACAAGATGTTAAAGAAAATGTGATTCATCAGGGTACCCATGTAAATCACCAGTAGTCTGTCATTATTCCACTTCCCCACTGTAGACCATTTCAGGAGATAATTTAATCCAGTCGTCTAGTGATCTCATATCCCTACAATTCTTCATTTTTGCTGCCTAAAATATTCAACCTGCTTACAGTGCCATGGTAACCAGATTCACTTCTTCTTTGTCTTTCGGCTGTTCCTCTTCGGAGTCGCCACAGCTGATCATCGGTCTCCCTCCGTGGTTACCACAGGTACCCTGCTGGCCAACAATACCAGTGATGGTATCTGTTGACCCAAGCCCCAATTGATCCGGTTTAGAAGTCAGGCTCTGTATCTTGATTTAGCATTGGTTTTTACGCTCGATGCCCTTCCTGACACAATCCTCCCCACTTATTTGGGTTCGGGACCAGCACTAGTTAGACTGATTTGTGACCCTTTGGTTTCCCATGGTAACCAGATAATCAATATTATGCTGACTTCACCTGTCAGTGGTTGGAGTGGTTAGGGCTGGTTGTTGAATTTACAACCTTTGTGATTCTGTAAAGACAGTGAGGAAACAGACCGCGTCATATCACCATCTGAAAAATAGATCAATCTAATTTCTAAGAAAATAATTTCATATCAGGCAATAGCAGAAGTAATGGGAACGCAAGCAATGTTAATGTTGAACATCTGCAGGGATGTAAACACAGTACGAGAGAATCTGGAGCCCCCACTCATACGTGATAGATTTAAAATAACACTAAAGCGGATGGGGAGCAAGGCAGAAATGACTCATGACCTCCTGCTGTGAGGTGCGTAGCTGCATGTGGTCATACGGAATCCTAGAGAGTCCTTCATGTTTTATGCTGAGCCATAACATAATGGAAATGAAGTGATAATGGCTCATAATCTCCCCATGTTTAGAGCTTACTTTGTGAGACTCGTTCCCTTTCAAATTGTCTCACATAATAAATCAAGCACAGATAAATACGTCATGTAGCGTGTCAACTAATTAAGCACTCCAGGCATTTTAGTGATGTCGGATTACAGGAATCTCATTCAAAGGTATTTGTCGTTAATTTATGACATGTTTTCAGTAAAGTTGGATGAGAAGGAGGAGAAGCGGTGACAATAAGACAAAAGAAAATATCATTGAAAAACTTTGAGAGCAATTTTTTCTCCCTCCTTTTCTATCGTCGTATCATCCTCCCCTCCTGCCTGTCTTCCTGCAAAAGTTCAGAAAGTCAAAGCCACCCTACTTTCACACAGGATGAACGCTGCTTCTGTCTCAACTCCTCAAACATGAAACGCAAATGGTATGTAAATGTCGTCTTTGATTCCGTTTAATGTATCTGGGGTAAAAGGTGCAGAGAATAAAAGAGTCTTCTCCTCTGTGCCTATAAAGCGTTACGGTAAACCTTTACAGGACAGAGGACCTCCTGCTGCGAGGATAATAGGAAGAAATTGTTTTGCTGTGAGATGAAGTGATAACGGGAAAAGTATGATTTTTCAAAGACTTTGCCGCTCCTCTTCCAACACCCTCCACGCATTCCTTCTGGAATGTATGAGAGGGAAATTGTTGAGCGCTAATTGAGTGATAGCTGATTGTTGAATTGTTCATCTTTGATGTTTTTCCCTCTTTTTCTGTGGATGTAAGTGTAACATCAAGAACGTGGCAGATGTTTTGCGAGGAATTAGGATAGCGTTTGAAAGACGAGAGTTTGGATGTGTGTGGGGAGGAACGCTGCTCCAAAATTAGGTGGCGGTGATAAAAAGACCTAGGTGACGAAGAAGCAGCAAGTCAACCCAGTTGCTTCAGAGTACAAATAACACAACTTCACACTTTGAAACTATGCACAATCCATGTGCCAATTAAATTCTCTAAACACTATCAAAATTTAGCATGGATAGATTGATTATCTGGTTACCATGGCAACTGTCAGTGGCTGTCAGTGGGTGGGATGTAATATGCAGCAAGAGAACATTTTGTCTTGAACCTGATGGAAGAGATTTCACCAGGATGCACTGTGAGTATAGGTGGCAAAAGTGCCCATATACTTTACTAAAGTAGAAGTGCTGTTACTGGTGAAAAAAAGGTCTCCAGTACAAGTAAAAAGTACTGGTCAACTTTATTACCCAAGTAAAAGTACTTGGGTAATAAAGTAGTAATAAAGTGCAGACTCTGAAATGTACGCAAAGGTAAAGCACATCCTTTGAATTACATCACCACCGGCTGTGAAACCTATTTGAACCTCATAGTATGTCAATATAAAATTAAAACAGGGGAATAGTAATATTTCAACTTATAAGGCATTAATAAACCTTCAAAAATACTGTAGATTTAAAATAAATTACCTTTATGTAGAAAAGAATTAAGGCAACCATAAAATGAATAAAGATAACATGCTCAGTTTATTTTTGTACATATCGTCAAAAGCAGACTTTGCCTCCAGAGAGACACAATGATGGCACCTGCCGAGTGAGTTGATCACTTGTTTCACCTAAACGTCTCTCGTCTTGGTCGGTGTGTTGTGCGATCTATATATCAAGGGACTGTCAATACTGCGTGTGGTTGTCGCATCCATTTCAGTTGGAATCGGACTGCAATGTACATCCTTAGGAGAGTACGCAATGATGACATTTAAAAATAAAAATAAACCACTAAAGTACCTGTGGCATTTTGAAAATGTAAGGAGTAAAAAGTACAGATATTTGTGTCAAAAAGTAAGGAGCAACAGTAAAAAGTACTCAGAAAAATAAGTACTCAAGTAAGGTACAGATACCAACGTCTACTTAAATACAGTAACGGAGTATTTGTACTCTGTCCCTTCCCCCCTCTGACTATGAGTATAGATGAGATGCTTTGGATAACCTTCTCTTGGGTAGCCTTTGGTGCTGCTATTCATGTGAATGTTACTTAGACCTGTATGACATACTTAAACATAACTGCAGACCAAGTAACCTCCTTTACATTCCTTCAACCTCTCCCTCTCTCTCTCTTCAAAACCAACTGGGGTTGACAGTAGGCCGTCCACCCTGTGACTTGGATCTGCTCGAGGTTTCTGCCCGTTAAAAGGTAGTTTTTTCTCACCACTGTCACCAAGTGATTCCTTATGGAGGAATTTGTTGGGTCTTTGTAGAATAATGAAGAGTTCGGTCTAGACCTGCTCTTTTTTGAAAGCACCTTGAGACAACATTTGTTGTGAATTGGGGCTATATGAATACAATTTGATTTGATTTAGATTTTGACCCCCTTTATTTTGATTTTGCAAATGGATCCATAGTGGCAGTGTTCTCCTTTAGAAGGGTTTTCCGCCCTATCACCCTGAAAAAATGTTTTTTTAGAGGAACACAACAAGTTGTTAAATCCGGCATGTGGGATATGCAAGACAAACGACAAAAGTCAGATCTTAAAAGCATTTGCTGCTAACATCTCGTTACCTGATACCACAGCAAATCCATGTCTGGGCAGGTCAGAGCTCCATGCATGGAATCGATGACCTTTTTGCATTTTAACCTTTACATTTTGTCATGCCATAACCAAGCTGGTGTTGAGTTCCCATTTTATGTCTAAATATTGCAAATTTGTTATAGTTTCAGAAATAGTTTCATGCTTCCTGAATGATTTGATATTGATTCACCCAATACACCAGACAAGCCCCTTTGAGCGTAAAACAAAGGGGCTTGAAGAAAGACTGTTACTAAAGAAGATCGAAGATGCAGAGGGCTAAATGCAATGCTAGCTAGTGCAAGCCACACATTGATCACCTCTCCCTGGCATCTTCCGCATTCAGGTACGGTCTCTGCTTAAAAAAATGGATTAACTGCAACTGTGACTCTCAACTCAAGAGAGGGTTTATTGCCTGCAACGTAATGTTTTCAATAGACACAAAAGAAAAGAATCCAGCACCGCCATTAGCCATCTTTGAAACCTCAGTCTGGTTTCCGCAGCACTCACAGCACAGAAACAGCTCTGTTTAGAGTTACAAATGACCTACGGATGGCAGCAGATGCTGGTTCACCTTGCCCCCTGATTCTCCTTGATTTGTGTGCTGCCTTCGACACTGTGGACCATAGAATACTCTTAAACCTGCTACATCACACCATTGGACTCACTGCCGCCGCCCTAAACTCACTTGTGGGGACCCCCAGGGATCAATCCTAGGCCCCATTCTCTTCATACTGTACATGATCCCCCTTGGCCGTGTCATCAGTCGATATGGACTCTCATTCCATTGCTAAACTGATGACACGCAAATCTACATAAAAAGTGACACATGATCCTCCGCAGCTTCTCCATCCTCATCGTCTCCATCATCTCCTCTGTCAACTCTATGCGCTTGTCTGGAGGAGATAAAGGTGTGGATGAAAAACAACTTTCTCCAGTTGAACAGCTCCAAAACTGAAGCAATTCTAGTTGGCACCCCACATCAGACCCAGTCTTCCTCCATAACCAGTATTACCTTCTCTGGCCACGACATTCCCCTTTCTTCATCAGTCACCAACCTTGGCGTAAGATTCAACCCTCAACTCACTTTTGAATCCCACATCAAACACATCTGCAAGATCTCCTTTCACCATCTCAGAAATATTTCCAAACTCCGTTCTTCACTCACCTTGAGTGATGCTGAAAAGCTGGTCCTCGCGTTTGTCTCCTCCAGACTGGATTACTGTAACGCACTTCTCATCGGGATCCTTGATTAAAGTCTTCAAAGACTTCAGTATGTTCAAAACAGTGCTGCAAGGATCCTGATGAGAGTTCGTAAACACGAACACATCACCCCCGTTCTTCATTCCCTTCATTGGCTTCCTATCTCCACCAGGGTTGATTATAAGATCTCTCTCCTCACTCACCAGTGCATCCATGGTTACGCACCCCCCTACCTAAAAGAACTACTCACCCCACTGACCTCAACACGATCCCTCCGTTCTACCCACAACTGAGACATTTAAAAAAGGACTTAAAACTTTCCTTTTTAGCAGAACCCATAACTTTTAATTAACATTGCTGCTCTTTGGTCATATTTTTTATATTATTATTATTATATTTTATTGATGCTTGTATCTTCTTTTACCTTGTAGCACTTTTAGATTTGAGCCAAATGTAAAATGCATTATGAATTAAATGTACTATTATTATTAATATTAGTGTTATATGAACTGCAGTCTATCTACCCCCTACTGCTAATGTTATGCTGGCTACAAAGGAGCTTCATGTAACCATAGACACACAGGTAAAGACACACTTTGTTGTTGTTTTTTTTAACCCGTTTCATTCTAAGCAGTGTGCTCTCCGAATTCCATCTGAATGTCTCTTGTACCATGAAAGGACAGAACACTCTGGACGATGTTCACACCAACATGACTGAAGCCTACAAAGCTCCTACCCTCCCACATACGGGACAGTCTGATCACTTCCCATTGCTCATACTGCCCAATTATTCATCACGTATCAAATATTAGGGACCAACTGTAAATATTGTAAAGGTCTGGTCGGTAAACGTTTATTCAACCCTACGGCACAAATATCAAAATACTTACTGGGAGGCTTTTGCAAAGCTGGCTATTTCAGATAACTGCACAGATACTGAACAATACACATCCTCTGTACTGGAATACATTGACGGCTGTCCGGAGAATGTTATCATCCGCCCAAAAAACAAGTTTAACTCAGTGAAACATTCCAGTTTCACAGTAAAATCAGATTCTTATAGTGAAAAAGTCCGGGTGCATACAGTAAAACAGTGCAAGTTTACACAAAAAAATTAAGTTCATATCGTGGAACAGTCCAGGTTCACACAGTGAAATCACATTCATATAGTTAAACAGTCCAGGTTCATACACTAAAAATACATTCATGCTGTGAAATAGTCCAGGTTCACACAGTAAAATCAGGTTCTTATAGTGAAAAAGTTCTATACAACATTGTCAAACATGTTCTTTGCTCAATACAAGACAATTTGATATTATTCGAGAACATCTGTTTTTTTCTGGTATGGTTATGTGTGCAGTGTACTTAATATATTGCAAGGTATGAAAGACAGTTTTATTAATGTTGTTTGAGTTGTTACAATTAAGGATAACCACCGGATGTCTGATCTAAGTGATACTTCCTAAGAAGAATAATAACGCATTTCCTTCCCAAACAACTGTGTCATACATGAAGGTGGTGCATGCTTATGAAATAACCATTACTGTAGCTGCAGCAAAATGGCAAAAAATAACAATGAAACTAGGTCAATAAGAACTCACCATTATGACCTCAGACAATCAATTGTCTGTTTGTTTCACATAAAAGTGATAAAAATGAATTTTTTTTTCAGGCACACTCGGGGAATGTGACAAAGGAAAAAAAAATTTAACAAAACTATCCTTTGCTCCGGTGAAATGGGTGGAGTCACTGAGTTACAAACTGTGAGATAGAATGTCTGTAATGCTTAAACCTGCTGATGGAGTTTGATGAAAGCTGGTGGGAGGGTTCAGAAAAATTCTTCTACGATAGAAATATATCTGAAAAAGCTATTCCATCAGCCCTGACTTCAGTTGCATGTCTCGATTTAAAGGAATCTGACTCTAACGTTAGTCGTGGGCAAATTGATTATTTTGTTTGATAGGGCTGCATGCTCACTGAGATTAACTCTGGACTCTATCGCCCCCCCTAAAAAAGAAGAGTGTGAAACAGAGGAGAGCAGCTTAATGGTTTAACAACCTGACTCGAAACCTGAAACAATACACAATGCAATACACATGAACTAGAAAGAAAAGGGCGACACATTAAACCTGTTGAGTCCCGATTTGCCTGGCAAGATAGCATTAAAACATATAGAAGAGCAATCTGCAGCGCATGAGCGGCCTATTACTCTGCCCTGATAGAGGAAAATAAAAACAACCCCAGGTTTTTGTTCAGCACTGTAGCCAGGCTGACAGAGAGTCAGAGTTATATTGAGCCCAGTATTACTAGAACCCTTAGTAGCGATGACTGCATGAGTTTAGTTTAGTTTTAAGTGAGGGACAAGATTCACGAACTCCTGCCTTCCATTGGCTCAAGTTTACACCTCAGGACTATGTGCTTAGAAACAACAGATAGACCTTGAGCATATCTAGACCGCTTAACTCCTATTGATCTGAAACAATTAACTTCCCTCATTTCCTAATCCAAAACAACAACCTGTCTCCTAACACCATTCCCAACTAGTCTACTTAAAGAAAGTTTAACCTTAGTCAGCAACTCTCTATTAGAAATCATCAATCTGTCTTTAAATTCAGGCTACGTATCACAATCCTTTAAAATAGCAATATTCTAACCACTGCTTAGAAAGCCGACACTTGATCCAGAGGTTTTAGCAAATTACAGGCTGATATCTAACCTTCCTTTCCTCTCTAAAATCTTAGAGAAAATCATAGCTGAACAGTTGTGTGATTTTCTGCGTAACAATGGTTTGTTTGTTTGAGGATTTCCAGTCAGGTTTAGAGTTAACCATAGTAGAGAAACAGCACTGGTCAACGTTACAAATTACCTTTTAATGGCATCTGATGAGGGACTGGCCTCTGTTCTGGTCTTGTTGGATCTTAGTGCTGTGTTTGGTATCCAATTAAGATATTTAGATATCCAATTATCCAATTTAGAGGCGTATCTCAAAGACATTAAGACCTGGATGACCTGCAACTTGTTATTATTAAATCAAGATAGAACTGATGTTATTGTGCTGGGACCCAAGCACCTTAGAAACAATTTATCTGATGATAAATCTACTCTAGATGGTATGACCTTGGCCCCCAGCACCACTGTGAGGAGCCTTGGAGTTATCTCTGATCAGGATATGACCTTTGACTCCCACATAAAACAGATTTCTAGGCCCGTTTTTTTAGATCTGCGTCATATTTGTAAAATACGGCACACACTGTCGCAAAAAGATGCAGAAAAAGTTAGTTCATGCATTTGTTACTTCCAGGCTGGATTACTGTAATACTAGCAGGTAGTCCAAAGAATTCTCTGAAACCCCTCCAGCTGATCCAGTACGCTGCTGCACGTGTGCCGACCAGAACCAGGTTAAGAGAACATATCTCTCCTGTATTAGCTTCCCTTCCCCTCATACTTATATAAAGAGTCTGGTTAAGACCTGCTCTTTCTGGAAAGCACCTTGACACCACTGTTGTTGTGAATTGGCGCTATATAAATAAAGATTGATTGATTGATTGAGGGTTGTTCATAACGCATTGATTAATTCATTTAAGTTTAGAGTGGATGGGTGGAAATGGAAATTTTGGAGAGTTGGTCATTTTCTCTTATTTTTGAACGTTTCAAGGCTTTTAGAATGTTTTGTATTGCCGTGAATCTTGAAGAAAGGAGGGAGTACGTATCATGGAAGGAATCAAATTTTGGGGCTATAACCAAACCAATTATCAAACTGATAATGATAACAAAGTCCTTCCAAAGTCCTCGGGAGCCTTACAAGGTCAATGAGTCAAATTGTCAAGGTCAAACTATCATTGGCTTGCTGCTTTTAGGGGCAGTGACATAATGGGGGGACTGAGCTGACTTGGTGGCGGTTTACGCTCTGAGTGATGTCTAGTTGTTACATTAAAAAGACTAAACATTTTACAAAAGTCCTTGCAAAAGACAAGCATTGCCGGGTAAGTCTTCAGTAGTCTGGTGCCGCTTGTTTCCACACCAACAAAGACTGCATGTGACGACACTGGCTGGCCTGATCCAGCTGGGCTTGACAGCAGAGAACACATGAAAGAAAGGGATGGAGGGATGGAGGGATGGAGGGGTGAGAGCAGGAGAAAAGCGAGGGATGAACAGAAACACACACTGGGATCCTGCTGTTCACAGCAGCAGGTGCAAAGGGAGTGGAGGAGGGGGGTGAGAAGTGATGGATGGGGGTTTGAGCATTTTTGTGGTAAGGAGAAAGAGAGTGCGGGGGGAGGATTTTAACATATGGGGAGCATTCTCTGAATCAAACTTAGTGCCTGTAAGCCAGCGAGATGGAGTGCCGGCATGGGTTCCAATAATGGAATTCGTTTGATTTTGCTTTACCACAAGGCTTTTCGCTAGCATCCATTGAACTTTGTCGCTCTGATGGTGCTACGACCAGCAAGAGGCAGCAAAGCCAACACTGAGGACACACACTTAAGCATCTAGTGCTCATGGTGTGGAGGTAACAAGCAGAGTGTGAGGCTGCGATGGCTGTGAAATGCGGTGGCTGTGAATTGCTAAGAAGTTAACATCTTTGCCTGCAATCCCCTGAGATAGCGTGTGCCCGATTAAAGAAAAGAAAAAAAAAACGCAGAATAGGGGCGATGGAGTGGGGGAAATATCAAATTACAGTACATCAGTCTTAAGGAGAAGCATCTTTCTTGAAGACTGGGCATGACAGACAGCGAGAGACCAGGCAAGGGAGGATAGCTGAGGATCTCTGCCTTTGATGAGACATAACAATATCCAAATCCCAGACCGCCTCTTATTTAAGTTACTGAGGACTCTAAAAAAAGGGAAGTTCTTCCAAAGTCCCTCAGAAGCTTGTGCGCTTTAGGTGAAGGGAGGGTGCAAGAAGTAGAAGGGTGGGGGAAAGAAAATAATGTTTATGCATTAGATTTTCAAAGCGCATATTTCTGCAAGGAAATTCAGATTCAAAGGTGTACTTCTTGCAGGAAGATGTAAAGGCTTCTTTCTCCCTCTCACTGTTATTGCTTGAGTGACAAAGTCTCTCTGTAGCTTAGCCAGGACTTTGTATGCACACGGTAGCGATCCGCGGGGAGGCCCTACATAACTACGGTATATCCACCTAGGGGATTGAGTGAGGTGTAAGTGTGTATTTTATATATTATATATTTTCTACGCTCTAACTACATATCGGACATCAGAGAGAACAGTAACACCTTGGCTGTGCAATCATATGTTACCGTCAACTCCAGCCAAACGCTCGCAATTGAGACCGGACTGCGTGCCGCCGCTTATCACCTCAAACTATAACACATCACGGCACGATTAGCTGAGAAGTTTGAACTCCACAACTTCAGAAGCTTTCAAAGAGCTGAAGGAGCGGAGATGAGAGCACCGGGGTGTGTGTGTGTGTGTGTGCAGGCCTGCCTAGCATAGTTGCTGAGCGCAGCACTCGTACATACGTGTGATTAAAAATTCAAATGAGTGCCTTTAGAATCAATGGAAGGCTTTGAGGCTCCGTAATGAGGCTGATATATGAAGTTTAAACATTTGGGGCCGCTGGAAATGCCACCGTGGAAAAAGAGACACAGAAGGGAGGGGGGCAAAGAAAAAGAGGAAGATTTATGGCTTTGATGCAGCGGTATCACCGTGGGGCATGGCTGGTTGGCTTGTTCTGGGATCCGGAGCATTTTCAGAATGTTTGCAACGCTCCCCAAGACACCATTTCGAGCAATCCCTTCGCCGACAGACCAGGACAAACGGCGAGGAAGGAGGGATAGCAGCGGAAGAGAAGCAGAAAATCAGAGAAACAGATCATGAATGGAAAGTGGATGGATGGGAGAGTTACAGTGGAGAAGGAACAGACATTGGGTGATATGTGCTTGATATCCAGAGCATGTTTTATGATGACATCAAAGTTTTACATTGATTATAATTAACCTGTTAATGTCCTGACCAAGAAACAAAAGGTTTGAAAAAATTATTTATTTGCAAAATGTATCTTTGTGTACAGAGCACCATTTTTGAAGTATCACATTTTTATTTTATCAGCAGCTTTTTGCCAATTTTTAGATTCAAACAATGTTTAAAAAGCAGTGTCACTTATTTTCTTTTATCACATTTACAGCAATATATGAACTTGGTCATATTTACCTTCCTAGGAAAAATATGTTAAAATATATTCATATTAAATATAAATATACATTTTACTTCCAAATGCTATATTTAAATGTTGAACCTAAATATCAAGAACAAAACTAAATATTCAGCAGAAATGCAAATTTACACGCACGTCAGCGGAAGTACAAAAATGAAGCAAGAAGCTTGACCAAATGACAAATAATTTCATGAAGCAGGTTTTCAGACAATTTATACAATATACATTGGTACAATTATTTCATGAGGAAATTTTGTATTTCATAGAAAATAGTCCATTCTAACTAAAGTCCGATGAGCTCATACTCATCGGACTTTTTTTGGTTACATGATATTACATGATTCTCTTCAGTAAGTTCTGACATGCATTATTATGCCAAAAAAAATCCTACTTATTACATAGAACTTTCTCAATAACCATGGTTAATGCCTCCTCCTGGATAGTACGGTTGACATGTGGTGTCCCCCAGGGCCCCATCCTTGGCCTCCTACTACTGAGCAAATAAATGCGGCCACTGGGTCAGATTACAAACAGGTTCAGTCGCATTTTTCAATAAGAAATAGTGACTCAAATGTGCTCAACCAAACAGCTGAGCAGGATATTTAAGGGTTAATGAACCACTATATTATTTCCTCGTTTCGAATTGTCCATAAAATGTTCTAACAGGTATGTAAATATGCTGAATTATTAAGGCTGGGATATTTCTGCTAGTAAAAGAATTCAAGTCTTTGTGATTCTTTCACTCCGTGAGAAGCTGTGGAGAAAGCATATTTCTCAGGTCTGTGTAATCATTTCTGATCACGTCTGTTGGTCCTATTCATCGTCTCTACAGTCAATGTTGGACTCATTTACGGCTCCATTGTCCTACCCGACCAGAGATCAGACGTGGCTACAAAGAGCTGAATAGAACAGAGTCTGGTTCGGCTGCTTTCTGATCACACATCTTCTTCTGCGCAAACTGTTGCATATTTGTTGGTATTTCTAAATGATCTAGTTAAAGACAGCTGCACTGTGGAAGCATTCAGAGGATGAACAGCAACTGCAGGTATGACAGTCCTCGCGCTGTCTCTCTGTCTCTGTCTCTGTCTCTCTCTCCTGCTGTGTCTCCCCGTTTTCTGTCTTTCTTCAGCTCTCGTATCAATAAAGGCCAATGTGCCCAGAAAATCTTAAAGAAAGAGAAATAACATTTGGTTGGAGTGATTGGAGCTTTGTTTCTGATCATGATGCATTCTGGAACACTTCATAAGCACACGGAAGGGCGAAAATATTTATTGGCTGAATTGATCAACATTAGTTAGAATTGTTTTCATAATATGGGTTAGAGACTCGATTAAGTCGATTAATTGCTCAGCCCTGCTTTCATCTATTCTCCCTTCAGGCACACACACAAACACATACAGAGATTTGAGGATCTGAGTATTGACGGGAGAGGTATTCACCTGGACTGTGTGACCATTTTCATATACGGTCTCACACACACACACACACACACAAGTATGCAAACGTTCACACACACTCTTGTGCTTCCATCTCTGGAAGCAGTGGGAGTCTTGTGCCACTTTGAACTCACCCACCATTAAAAGCCTGACAGAGTTTTGAAGAGGCCTATTGAAAGGAAACCTGTGCGTTTATGATCTAAATATTTTTTTTTTTCAAGCTCACCCAACCCCCTTTTTTTGGTTTTTATGACAGGCTTTGAATTTTGTCATATGCACATCCAATTTAACACCGAGAAAAGACTTTGGTCCCCCCCCTCCCCTTTTTTTTTTTTTTTTGCAACAATCCATTTTCATATCAACTTGAAAGGGATTTACTGAATATTTTTCCTTGATTTTTTTTTTTTTATGTGATCATCACTGTTCAGTCACTCAACATGTTGGAGTTATATTCTTTTGGTAAGGTAATATTCTGTCAGGTTTAATCTCATATCCCTTTCTTCAAAGGAGGGGAAACAAGTGATTTCTTACGGGACAATATATCCAGTCTTCATGAATGTAATTTCTCTCACGTTGGTCATTTTAACCTTTCATTTCTGCCACATGGCTACTTTAACTGCTCTGACTCCTGGGTCAGGCAGCATATGTGAATAATTTTGGTTGGTTGTGGAACTCACCTGCAGCACCAGACAGCAACAGCACAGTTGTTCGCATTAGGTTGTCAATCAAGGTTATACAATTTTACAATTTTGACATTGTGAGAATTAGTGTGATGACTAAGTTGTTGTATTATTATATTCCCAGGACTTATGATCGTATTCGTATTCGTATTCGATCAGAATCAGAACAACACTTAAAAAAGTGTTAAAATCTAACAAAAAGTAGGAATATGAAATAATAATAATAATGAAAAAAATATATATATTTATATTTATAAAAACAATATATGAATTTGAGAATATAATATAATAATATAAGAAAATAAGACTAATACTATTGAATATAGTATACTTTTAATAGTATATTTTTGTGTATACTACCAGACTGACGTTATCAAATCTATTTTTCTTACCTTCATTTGGCAGATTTTTTTTCAGATGAGATTCGTGTCACATTTGTTCCTTATTCCTAATTCAGATTTTGATTAATTCAATGGTAAGATTGGAATTCATGCGGTGTTTTGCACGTATGCAGGTGCTGAGCTCTAATATCATCATCTGGGTAAAAAGAGACGAGAGATGACATCAATATCAACAACAACAAAAACAACAAAAACAACAAAAACAATCTGATCGTAAACAAAAGCAAAGTATTTGCCGCCCTCTAGAGAAAAATGTCATGCAGATGTCTCATAAATATGATGTTTTTGTTTATGGAGAGGAAGATGGCTCAAGCCAAAACAACTCAATTTTGACTTTGATTGATTCAAGGATAATGGCAGCCATTGATGCCATTAACCGGCCCTCTGCTCCGCCAGACCTGAATCCACGTGAGAACCTCTTGGAGGTTATGAAACTAACCCCACAGACCGTCCAGGAGCTCACTGATGGCCTGATCCAACTCTAGGAGGAGATCCCTCAAGAAACCATCCGCCGTCTCATCAGGAGCAGGTCCAGACGTTTTGGGGATGCCTGCAGGCATGAGTGGGCAAAATGCATAAAATGCATACAGTCAAGCCGTTCCTGACTTGTTCCATTCATGTTAATATCAGCCTCTGATTTAAAATGTTTAACTTTTTATAGTTTTTCATTAGGATTTTGGGTGGGATTTCAAATTCAGCCGTGAGTGGGATAATCATTTTTGAATTTTTCCATTAACTGTTCTTATGTCATTTTGTTCTCAATGAATTTGCATATGTTTATCCAGGAACATTTTAGACTGGATTATTAGATCCGATCAGTGATTCAAGTCTTTCCCTATCTTTCCCTGAGCCGTGTATATTTAGCATCATAGAAACATCCATTAAAATTTTTTGGAGTTTGAACAAGTTTGAACAGAAATTGTTCAGCACAAGTTTCAGGTGAGTTTCGTGATGATGTAGACCTACGTGTTTGAGGGAATGTCCTATTATTATCGTCTTCTTGCACTCTTAAGGAATAGTGGTGAATGATGGCTAGTTGAAAATAAAAGTGTTTTCAGCTGCATTTTTGAAACGTACATGTAAAGTGACTTCTTCTTCTTCAGCTCTCTCCAACCCAGAGAGTGGTGAGAGAATGTATAGGTTTGGACGGGCCCAACGGTTCCAGCTGGACACAGCAGTGGTTGTATATGAGATCGAGTAATGCATGAGAGTGAAGGGGGGTAGTTTTTGTGTTTGATGTGTGGGTGTGATTGGGAGGGGGTCCACGACAGCTGGAGGACGACTGCACTTCACGCGCTTTCCAACCTGTCAGTGCCCCCCCCCCCCGACTGAGGAATCTTAATATGAAAATATATGCAGAGTTGTCTTGCTCTTACATGCGCCCAGATTAGTAATCAACAAAGTGAGCTCCTAGTACCACTTTAGAAAAGACTGACGGAAATAACAAAAGTAGAAAAAAACATCCTCAACTTTTTAATTTTCCTAGTTTTGTTGAATTCAATACAATGACAATAAAGATTCTGATGTCTTTTAAAAAAACAAGCAATTCATTGGAGATAGAGGTGGTTTTTGGAAAAACAATAAATGAGCTTAATTGCAGATGGAATCACCTTTTCTGTATAAATCCTGATGAAGCGAACATTTTACTCACGTCACTAATCAGCTATTTCCATTCTGAGAGAGAAGAAAAGTCCTATTGTTCTCCCGAATATTTCCCAAAACATCCCATTGCCACATCAATACCCAGTTTGTCTTTTAGATTGCCAACGTTACTTTTCCTCTTTGAGGTTTTTGGCAGTGGGCCGCCAACTGGTTTGTTTCTGGCTAAGAAACTCTACACTTATTCCTTTTCACAGCCAAGTATACAGAAATTTAGCCCAAACCACCGCTTTCAGATAAAACTGCTTTCTTTAATTACTACAGACCATGAATTATGACACCTTGAGTGGATCTACCATTGAATTGCTTACAGTTTTTAATAGAGCTCGAGGTTTGTTTGTTTTTTCATTAAAAGTTCATGTGGCTATCTCCTTTACCTATGACACATTTAAAACAGGAACAACATTTTTTTTATAAAATACTAAGTCAGATACAAACAAAGTTAAAACAAGGACATAGCAAAAACAACAAAAATGAGTTTATTAAAATGATGACATCCTTTCCAATAAAAATATGTTTCAAGAAGAGATTCAGAAAAAAGGAAGTGACTCAGGTATTCGAAAAAAGGTACTAAATATTGTACAAAAAAACATTGATTCTGGGTTCAGGTGGATGGAATGGCTCATTTGTCATTACATACATTTTTTACTGTGTCGGTTTAATGTCGGTTTAATGTCGGTTCCGTTCTGTCGGAACCGACATTAAACTTTTCCATGTATGCAAAGGTAGCGTCTCTGCCGGATCAGACAACACAGGTTATCCTTCACCCCCCATGCCCTTCAAGGAAACTGGTACACCTTTGAGCCCGTTACCAGCTCTCCAGCCGGATGGTTGATAAGAAACTGAAATAGTGAGAAGACACATTTCTTGTTCCTTGTAGAGAGAATGGCATGTATTAGTGTAGCTCATATGAGTGACCAGAAACAACAACCAGTGAAATTTACTACACTCACTACTTAATGAGTGCTTCCTTCAAGAACAACCCTCCCAGTTCTCCCCAGCTCCACCATCAATATCACATACAACTAGTAAAAGCACTCAGAGAACGCAAACCACCGCCAAGCAACAACACTAACCAAGGTATGGGAAACGTGTTATTGGCAGCCTCTAAATCTACCGACAGCAAACTCTCTGATTACCTCTCAAATATTCTGTAGCCGGTCGTCTCCTGCGCCTTCCACTTCAGCATCTCTGTACAGCCCACAGTAGACCCACCTCAAACCCCAAAGGAACATCAAAGGAATCAAAGGAAGTCATGAAGCTGAGCCCACAGCTCCACCTCCAAAGGAACTTCAAAGGAATCAAAGGAACATAGGCAACAACAGCCACATTGTGATGTCACTATTTCAAACGGCTTATTATTTCATTTTAAATGCTGTGACACATGTCACAACACAGGAATTTAATCTAGGATAGGATATGGCAAAGCCTACCACTGGGTAGCATTTCCTGCAAATCCATCCTGTAGTTTTTCCGTAATCTTGCTCACAAACAAACATACAAACAAACAAACAGACAATAAGCATAACCTCCTTCCAAGGCGGCTGTAATAATAAAGGCAGCATTACATATTATACTGTATAAAGGCAACTTTTTTGCTGAAGTGGAACATGCTTCATGAACTCTAATGAAATACAACAATCACAACTTTTCCTCTCTCTTTATCTTCCATCAGTGAACTTCTACTCACAAACATTCTTGTGTTGCTGTCAGATGATAACGACACTGTGTTGTCTGTCTCACATTCCGTGCAGTCTACGACATTTTATAATGTGTATAAGACGCCTGAACATTTTTTTAATCAAATAGATGCAGAATTATGGGTGACTCTAGCAAGATGTCACACTTATTAGGTCATAGATGTGCCCTTTACTAGAAACAGTGACGGTCTGCTGATGTTGATAGACCATAACCGCAATTAGAAGTCAATGTCATCACACTTCAAGTGTTTCCAAAAATATAAAAATGAGCAAAGTATAGAAAGCAGTAATGAGGTGCTCATTTATTGGGGCCCTAAAGTTCTAATCTGTATGAGTAGAATGGGACCCAGAGCCTGCAGTTATCAGGCTCATCTCCACTGGGATCATGCTGCTATAGAGTTAGATCATTAGGGGATTTCCAATGATGCACTGAGCTTCTATCTCCTCTACCTCATATATGTTTCAGTAATGAATTTTACAAGGGGGTAAATTAGAGGAAAAACATGAAACAGAAACTTTTGTTTCAGCTTGGGCTTTATTAGGTTAATATGTAAATGGCATTGTTTGGCGCTGAAAACACAAACTTTTGAAAACTGTTTCCAGAATGTAATCTTTTGAAAATGTCAGTTTCCACCACCGTGTAAAACGGCTACATTTTATTCTTGTCAAAATTGTGATAACACAGCTCCATGTCACAATAGTTATAACACTTTCAGCCTGCTCGCCAGGCGCAGGCAGACAAACTAAAGTAATGTTGGACGATCAAGTTTTCGTTTGTAGTGCAGACTCTGTGCTTAAACATTCCTCCATCAAACTCTGAATTTCTGCACAGTTATGTCAGTGGAGATGATCATGTTTACATTTGAATGGTCGTCTGTCGGGGCGTTGACACTGTAAAGTTACGCCACCAAATTCTGGCCTGGCATGCACATAGCAAGGTTTTCAGAACAGTGTGTATCAGCATCATTTTGTCGGATGAACACAGAATTTTGAAAAAATATAAGGAAATACTTCTCTTTACTTTAGGTTAAACAGTGTCCGTGGAGTTTTTGAGCTTTCCCATGCAGTAGGTTCCCATGGATCATGACTGGCAATAACAAAAGTATTACAGCGGTGAACTAAGTTAATGCCCAATGATATTATAATTTTTTTTTTAATAACATAATGTAATATAATGTAATATAATGTAATATAATGTAATAAAATGTAGTATAACCAAGTCACAAAGGTGTCACAAATCGCTGTACTTGTACAAAGCCCGAATAGATGGGGCGGTTGCGTCAGGAAGGGCAGCCAGCATGAAACCAAATCAATATGCGGGACACACAACTGATTTCCAAACCAAACAAGTTGGTTGAGGCACGGCCTGTGTATAGAAACTGATCTCCTTTGGCATCCCCATAGGGAACAGCCGAAAGATGACAAAGAAGAAAATATAATACATTATAGGGTCAAGGCAGTGGGACGCTCGCCTTCAGTCGGGACCTGCTCGAGGTTTCTCTCTGTTAAATAGCACTATGTTCTCTCCACTATCTCCGTGTTCTTGCTCATGTGTAAATTGATGTTTTTCTGTAGGATAAAAAGTACGGCCTAGAACTGCTGGTGTTTTGAATTTTTATTGATTTCTCTGCAGCCGTTTTAGACCGTACCATTTAAATTTTAAGCAAACTTATATCATCAAAGATCAAATGTAGTTAAAATGTAGAACTGAGCAAATGGAAGGAACTGATATGAGAGGCACACATGTGGTGCATAAACAAAACTTGTTTGAAATTTCATTGAATTCGGTCAAAGGGTCTCTCCGGAGATACGGATAGACAACTCCTCTTTACGTACGTACAGAGGGACACGGGTAACCGGGGTAACCATCAGCTTGATGGTTTCGTATAAATGACATAATTAATTGTACGCCCAGTGCTGTATTGTAGTGAACAGTATTGGTTTTGACAATCTCTGAACAAGTAGAAGGACACTTAGACTTGAGATATCCATTAGAGCTGATGTGTATCTTACTTCAGGGGACCACCTATTGGTTGAGAAGAATACTTTGTGCCGTATCCTTCACTTAGTCACTCACAAACGCACCAGCACAATATGTTGTGTCCATCCGTGGTGGCGGAATCTTAATAAAACCTATTCCCTGCCGTGCTCATCCTCCCTCTGTTCCACAACTCCTGCTGGTCGTCTGTCTCAAGAGTGCCGTAATTTACTGTCACAGAACTCCTCAAAGTAGCCGCCACACAGCGCGCCGGGCGGGACAGGAGACTAGGTAACACAGATCAGTGTCAAAAATAAGGAAAAAAACATTCCTTCTTCCTACTCAGGAAAAAAAAAGTCTTAAAGATAATAATGGAGGTGGGGAAAGAAAGTATTTTCCAACTCAGACACACACAGCAGCTCAGCCAGCTTTGTTTAGGTTTTCTTTTTTTTTCCAGAGGAGAGAAAAGGAAGGGGGAAAAATTGCTAGGTGGTTGTCAACGGTTGAAGCTGCGGCCGCACCTGGCATCGTGCGACTGGTCTTTGATCACTTGTCAAGCGAAATTCCACCACTGGATTAAAGTGAAAGATGGGGCAACCGAGGGTGGGAGTACTAGAAAGAAAGACAAAGGAGGAAGATAAAGAGATGCTGACTTGTATGAAAGGTAACCATGTGTGTTTGGTGCCTCTAAAGTAGCACGCATTGCCTTGTTGGCTGTAATTAAAATCAGCATGAATTGTTGAGTTTTTCTCAGTGCAACGTGTTTCATTCAGACCCAGAAAATAGAAGTGCAAAGATAGAAACTATATATTTGAATAAATACAGAAAGATCAAGAGGATTCTTTATATAAATTACCAAACTCACATCAGCAGCGTTGAAACTACGCCTGCTGTCCCCGACAGCAAGGGTTATCCCAGAAAAGTCCCAAAACCCCTGCGTTGTACGAGCAATACCCCTGATTGAATCCTTCAAATTAAATGTCAAGTTATGTCCACAGAATTTTTCATAAAAAAAAAAAAAAAAAGAGGCCCCTCAAGTGAGTTAAGTGATTCGGAAATATACAACTCACCTTTCCTAAAATCGAACCAATCCAACTTATAGTTTATTCTGGTATAAAGTCTTATCCATGAAATAGCTTTTGTGTTCTGGCCAGGAATCTTTGTTTTTCGTGAGAAAAAGCTCCCCCTAGTCAGCAAAATATGAACTACTGGAATAAGGTATGATAAACACAAGATAGATCTCCTTGAGTAGATTTATTTGCACCACGTTTGGACTGAAGGATTAAGATATTACGTCTGATAAACTAACAAGCTACCCCAAGTAAGTAAAATATGAACTTTTAAAGTAAAACACAAGATATACAAGATAGATCTCATCAAATTGATTCATATGCAGCAACTTTGGACTGAAACGGACCTATGTGGATGTGATTGTATGGATCAGATCCACATAGGGGCAGAAATGATGAAGAAGTTTGGTTGGATGGGTGAAGCAAGATGATGCCTGGCGGTCCTGGCTGATATCCTGAACACATAGAAAACTACAATTAGGATAAGGTGGAAGGTGTTGAAAAACACTCAGGGCTAAAGAAGTTTTCTCTAGGAGTGGGAGAGACCGACATATCTGACATATCATACCACGTCTGAAGCTGAATAATATGCGTAGGAATAACCGTAGAGCTGGGGTTCCTATGCTTCAGGTTGATGACTATGGTGGACAGGTATGTAACAGAACCGGCAGCGGTGTGTTTTGACCCACGCCTACAACCACATACAGACATACACAAAGAGAGACGGGAAGGTAGGAGATGCGGAGGAGACAGGGACCAGTCGGAAAAATACTTTCGACTCTAGTCCACACTTAGAAAAAAGAATGAAAAATTGGAAATAAATAAATAAATAAGCATTGCTCATTGTCTGAGGAAATACAACTCTTATACCAATAAAAACGAAAAAACTGACGTCATTGTGTTTGGATTCCCCAAGTAGATAATGGGATTGGATAATTATAACCCCGAGGAGTCAGGGACATTATGGAATCCTCACCTACACGACAGTGGGTCAAAACTCAAAAACTTTCATAAATCGTTTTGAAATTTTATCCCTGATTAGACTTTAGTGTGAGGAAGAACTGGATTGATTTTAGGAAAGGTCAGATAGGGGGGGGAATTCTGTTCAAAAGTTTTTGGGCCATAATTTCTCAACCGTTGGTCCAATTTAGTCAAAATGTGGTGCATATGAATCGACTCGAGGAGATGTATCTTGTATGTATCGTCTTTTAATCTAATTGTTAAAATTTTACTCATTGTCGGAAGCTTTTTACAAAATACACGTGTTTTTCAAACACAACCTCAACCAAAAGTTGGTCTGATCTGGGGACATGTTACTCAGTGGCAGTGGAAAAGGAGGATTTGAGTCTTTCAGTATAACATCCGGGCAGTGGCTCATGTTGGAGTGAATGTTCTCCCCATCCTGGATCTGTGATGGCAACTCGGTTATGGATTATGAATATAATTATGAATTTTTTTTTTTACAGCTTACTCTTTATTCTATAGAAACTCATCACTCATTGAGACTCACATGAAAAATCCCTTGGGAATAGTGGTGAGAAAGTAAATGCCATTTAACAAGCAGAAAACTTGAAAAAATCTCGATTGAAGTCAGGCGGACCTCTGAGAAATTGTGAAGAGCCATTTGTACAAAGTGATCAAGAAAGAGCACCACAATGAAAACTCTTCTCAAATGCTAAAGAGGTGTAACAGGTTTCTCAGTGGAGCCAACGTCTGGTGTGACGTTATAGCTACAGATTGTCTAACATGGTAAAAAGAAGACATTATTTCCCTTTGCTGTTGCATGGGGCTGACTTTGTCCTCTACTCAGAGGACATTTCAAGATATTTTTGATTTATTTTCTTCTTCTTGGAGTCAGCTGCTCTACTACTGCAGCTTCTAGGTCTTCGAGTTGTAACATGCACACCTCACAGCCCCGTCCTGTTTTTCTGCCTAACATTTATACTGATTCACATCTGTTACTACCTCCTTAGCACAAGTCTGCATTGAAATGTTTATATGGGGTTAAAGAAAATAACAGAAGGTATAAAAATAGAATAATTGTAATAAAAGTAATTATAATTGATAATACAAACCACGATAAATCTAAACTGCAGAACTATTTGCATTTGTGTGTGGAGAGTTGTCTGACTATCTGAAGCAGTGTGTGCATCATCAGATTAGTAAATACATTAAACGAAAATAGATCTCAAAGTCAGCATTCATTATGTTTTGCCAGTGTACTGACATCTGTAAATATGTGGACACATTTGTACGCAGATAGATTGATATTCATCACTGAATTTAATGAAATTATTATGCGCCAATATACACAGTCATCACAACAGATATAGCTCACAGCTGGGTTGGCAGGATGTCTTAGACTGTAGAGACAGGTTGGGAAATATATGTGGATTTATTCACCTCATAGTTATACAGGTCTTGTACCACTAGATGGCGGTAGCATACATTGAAATGAGCTGCTGTGCTCCTAATTATTAATAATATTTTGATTTTTCAATTGATTTCAATACATAACTTTTTATATTCAAGTCCTTGTGGAATTGTCAACCTCTTGGATGTGCATCCCTTTCGATTGGTCATTGTCTGTTTCATTTATCACACTTTACATCCATCCATCCCTATTCTGTCTCCCCTTATGGCACACCGTAAGGAGATCATTTAAATGACAATAAAATACCTCAATATTTAAATTTTAAAATTTCTATTTAAGCAATATCATTGGACTTAAATTATGTGTTATCCTTCATATGTGTCTGATCAATTTTAGCCTTAATTTCAGCTTTCCTTTATTCCTTTATTTATAATTTGTGTTAATTTATCAAAGATATACTGCCTTTATTTTCCAGTATTTACATTATGTAATAAATCTCTTCCAGCACTTCCCATTTGTTGCTTTGTAAATTGTTATGTTTATGTGGGCTGATCATTTATTTGTTCCGCATTGCCTGTTCTGTTAATGAAATAAAAGAATAAATATAATAGTCCTTAATCTCAAACGCTTGTGATTGAAGGTTTATGTGCATCTCAGAGGATTTCAAATTTGGGCAACCACAATCTTCAGTTTGGGAGAGGCTGCCCTGTAAAGAAAACAGTATACAGAATAATTAAGTTACTTCAGTATCACATTTAGACTCAAAGTATAGCTAGGGTAAAACTGTGCAGTGTGTTTTACATGAGGAGAGGCTAATTAGATTAGATGTTACATCTCTGTTGATTATTCTGTTTGGTGCATATCATACTGTTGCAAGTTTCCGCCAAAGTCACACTAAGCAGTTTTGTATCTTCATGTGTGATTTGGACTCGGCAGGACGATCCACGCGGTTAACACGTGTAAAGTCTGTTTTGTATTCCAATGGATTTTGAATAGTTTTCATTTGGTCAATGAGGTTGGTAATATCACTCAGTTTACCAAAATGTTCAAACAACAACTTGTAGATGGTGATAAACAGAATTCCCTCAGCAAAATCTCCCAGTTCTCTCATATGCAACATTATAAAGGAATTCAATGTCTTGAAGTTGAGATAGATAGATAGATAGATAGATAGATAGATAGATAGATAGATAGATAGATAGATAGATAGATAGATAGATAGATAGATAGATAGATAGGTAGGTAGGTAGGTAGGTAGGTAGGTAGGTAGAGAGAGAGAGAGAGAGAGAGAGAGAGAGAGAGAGAGAGAGAAAAAAAATCCCCAAAAGGGGAAATTTCATCTCTGCAGCAGCTCCTCCATACAGGTTTTCGAAAGGTGACTGAAAATGAAGACATACTTTATAATAGGACATCTTGCGGACATGTTTGGATAAACATAATATATAATCAACATATATATATATATATATATATATATATATATATATATATATATATATACCTACGTAAAGCTACATATACTCATATATATACACTCATCCAAAATTAAGAAATAAAAAATATACATGTAAGTTCAAATACAGAAATAAAGTGCATGCGAAAATAAAGAAAAAGGAAAGAGTCGGATCTTCAATGGCATATATAATATAAATTAAAATAGTCCAGTTAGAGATGTGCAATAGTGCATTAAAGGAAAACATATGGGGTGTAGTCAGAAGAGGATTATTGGATACACACAAGTTTTTAGTGACCTTTTGAGATCGCACAAACGTAATACTAAATATATAAAATGGCAAATATTAGCAAAGTTTGTAGCAGCGGTGACCAAAAAGATGTGCAACACTTTCTCTTTTCCTGTTCTGCATACTATTAACTCAGAGCTAAACTATTTACCTGCTTATAACAATAAAATATCACAATCAACAAAATACCAGAAACTATTAAACCGTAAAGTACACTCCTTTATTGTGCAAAATATGTAAAAGACGTTATATATGTAATTAAATGTTTACTTTGTCCTATAGTGCATGCATCAACTTCTGTGTTTTCTGCATCTGTATTTACTTGTTACATTATGTTTCATGCTTTTATTTTTATTGTTTCACAGACACGTCCTTCATGTCTTTTCCTTTTTTTCTTTTGTGCATGGGCCATGGACTAAAAACTTAAATAAATCTATGAATCTGCTGCCAAAACGGTGAGGGTAAACAGCATTATTTCTGACAGGGCTTGCTCCTCCTCTGGCTACCCTGAGTGATATGTGCTTTCAGACCTTCAGTTTATCTTCTTCTACTCAATTATGTGTCATAATGGGAGCAATAGAAAGTATGCAACTGAATCTGTGAATGTCAGTCCGCCCCAGGAATAAAGGAGACCAGTCATCATCCATGTCTTTGTAGAGTGGTGTATCTAATATTAAATATATCCAAAACAAGGATGCAATCATTGGTTTTTAGAAGACAAGCCCACACATGAAGACACATCCATCAAAGATCAGACAGTGGAATGATTCCAAGCTCGGCTACACCTCAGGATAAATACTGAACTTGGAAACAAACTATGAAGCTTTGTGCAAAAAGGAGCACCAGCCAGTCCTGCTTGAGGCAACGGGTCTATTTTCATATTAATAGAACCATGACGACTTTATTTTAGCACCATTTTATTAAATCACTGTTATCATTATTTCCCTGAAAATTCCCTGCGTCGAGCCCGCCAGAAAACTGGGTTCGACGCTGGGACCGCAGCTCCTTGGCGTTAACGCGATAACTCAAAAACTGTGTCATGGATCCTTTTCATACTTTGGACGCACAAATACCTAAGTGTGAGGTAGGTCTGGAGTGTTTGTGGGAAAGTTAGGTGGTACATTTACTAAAATAGGGGGAGCTTTAGCTGCAAAATTGTCAGGCCATAATTTCTCGACCGTTATTGGATTAAGTCCAGATTTGGTGCATATGAATCAATTCGAGGAGATTTATCTTGTACATATTGCGTTTAACTTTAATATATCATATTTTACTCACTGGGGAGAGCTTTTTACAAAAAATACCAGTTTTTAGATGATAAAGGTGACTGATTTAGTCCAAATTCAGTGCATTTGAATTGACTCAAGGAGATCAATCTTAAATTACATACTTTAGTAATTATTGTATCTTACTCTAGTAGTTAATATTTTATTCATTAGGGGGAGCGTTTTACATAAAAAAACTTCTTCCTGTACATTACTTAAAAACTATTTAATGGATTATCATTCAAATCATATGCCCATATAGACTTAAGTGAGAGAAAGAGCTGGCTTTATTTTGGGAGAGATTAGGATTATATTTTTGACACTAGAGTTAGCTTTATCTGCGTTTTTGGGCCATAAATTCTAAAGTATTGGCCCGATTTTTTCCTACTTCGGTCTGTATGATTCATCTCAAGGAGACCTGTCCTGTATCTGACATATTTTACATTGAAAGTTATCATTTTGTTGACAAGATAAGCTTTTTTTGTGAAAAACACTGTTTTCCACACATACGTCAAAAACTTTCATTGATCATTTTCAAACTGCATATGCCAATAGGCCTTAGTGAGAAGAATAACTAAATAGATTTTGGGAACATTACGTTGGAAATTTGTACTATAAGGGGGAGCTTTATCTCCAAAAAGTTTCTGGACATAATTTCTCCACTGTTGGTCTGATTTAGTTCAAATTTGGTGCATATGAAGCGACTCAATTAGATCTATCATGTATATAGATCATGTATATATCATATATGTCATATATCTTACCCACATTTTTAATCTAGCAGTTCATAATTTACTCAATATAAGGACATTTCCTTCTTTTTTGCGAAAAATACTATGGAAATAACTTCATATTTAGTTTGAGGAGAAATGATTAAATGATCCAATAAGGTGAATAATTATTATCTAGGGTTGTAAGGATTAACCTATACAAATCTGACATTGATTTTAACATTTAATATATGAGTGTATCTAACTGTGGGATCCTTGACTGGTCAAATGTGTCATGAATCCGTTGATGTTCATCCGTTGATCCGTTCAAATGGCTTGACTGCAGCTCCTGAGCTAATTACGGAGCCTTCACTCTCGTTGAGATACTTTGGCGAGCAACATCAGTCTGTCCGGGGGCCTTTAATGTGTCTGTTTCTGAGAGGAGGAGGATATTCCGGTGGAGTCGCAGCAAACAATTGTCTTTGGGGCAGTTCAGCTCAGCAGGTAGACTGCATCCCACAATCAGAAGACTGAGTGTTCAATCCCGGCCCGTGATCCTACATGTAGTGGGTCCTTGAGCAAAACCCTGAAACCTCAGCTCCCCAGGTCCTTCAGCGGCTCCACCCACCGCCCCCTTAGGGATGGATTGAATGCAGATAAATTATTTAATGATGTTTACTGATAGATTGTATGTCTAAGTGATAAATAAAGTATTGTTCTTATATCTCCGCCGCATCCGCTAATTTGTCGTTTAATGGGTCATGTGGATTGATTTTGGGAAAGCTGGACACTAGGTAGCTAAGTACACTAAGGGTAGCTGTATTTATAAAAGTTTTGGGGCGATTATATCGTAACCATTGGTCCGATTTAATCCAAATTTGATGCATTTGAATCGACTTGAGGAGATCTGTGTAGTATACATCATATTTTACTCGAAGTGTTAATTTTTTACTCACTAGCGGGCGCTTTTTTTTACAAAATACACTATTTTTTTGGACTTCCTAACTGCTTGTCCGATTTAGCCCAAATTTGTTCGAGATGAATAGACATGTGGAGATCTATCTTGTATATATCATATTTGACTCTATTAGATAACATTTTACTCAGTAGGGGAAGCAGTTTGTTTTGCAAAATAAAGTTTTACGGACATAACTTCACATTTAATTTGAGGAGTTCAATCAGGATAATGGTCTGTACCACTCAGGGGATTTGGGGTTATATCACTGCTGTCGAACATCGAAGCTTTAATTAGATTGTTTATGCAGAAACAAAGTCCTGCATCGCCGACACACATTACAGTGCAGTGCTAACGCTACTATCTAAAGTTCGGTAAGCAAGTGGTTTCTATGAGGAGGAAGAAAAGAAAGACAATTTGGATATAATTGAAGGACAGATGTTGGATTATTTGTAAACTTTGTCAAACAGTGATTAAATCCAGCAGTAACAGATTGAACGCTCACCTTAAACCTTTGATAGCGACGAGAGCCCTACTACAGCTCCAGCTAGCTCCAGCTGGAGCAGGAAAGAAAAACACAAATATTAAAAAGTTAATTCCAGCCACAACTCGCTGAGGTTCAAAGTAATAAATCATAGCCTCTTATATTAATTAAGGAGAAAATGATGCTTTGTAGCTTAATAAATACGGTGGAATTGAGGTAAAAGAAACCAGGCAAAAGGGTTTGACTGACAGACTGTTGCAAGAGTTGTTTTTGAAAGTAAAGGAGCCATGAACTGTCACATGCAAAGGGTTCGGTGACAGCAACTGACATCTGGGCATCATGTGATTCTTAAGAGAGGGTCAGAGCGCTTCTCTGCAGGCTGGATGCTGTGGTGCATCCTATAGCCGTCCTGTCGGACAGCTTTTAGCTGTTTACGGTTTACCGCTTCATTATGTTTGTCTACAGTGAAAGGTTGAAGCGCTGAGTGTTATTGTCAGTGCTAGAACAGCTTTGCAAAGTTCTTGAATTTAAGTGAACTGGAGAAAAACAGACTTCTTTACTTCATATTCTATTACATTCCTCCATCTAACTGTCAGAGTGACACACCTGGGTTTTATGAGAGTACCATCTTACTTTAAGAAAGAGAAAAATTGGACAATAGTCCAATTGTAATATGACAAGTCTGAAGACTTACATGACGAGGCTTTCATTTTCTTTTTATCACATTTTATTAAATGTTTTGCCGTGACTGCCAAAGTAGAATCAGTCGGACTTGAGTGTTTGAGACAAACCTCAGTTTATTCTAATATGATAAATATATAAATAATATGATGTCAACATTACTATTCATATTTATTTTGAAAGCAGGCAATTCCGATTTTACAGAATGGCCTTATTTAAATGTATAATGGTGGATGAATGTCTGTATTAAAGAAATGCTAAGAACTGTATCAAAACACTTCTCATCATTCTGTAGCTGTATGATATCATTCCTTATATATATATAAATACGTATCGATTTGTTCTTCAAAATGTAGTTGCAAACCCCTAATTATTATGCATGTGAAATTATATATCCCACACCAAGCTGGGGTGTGTGTAGCTCAGGATGTGTGTGAGTGTGCATCCACCAATCATAATATTTGTGGTTAGATTCCTGGACTGCCTTTGCAATGGCTGCCAATTCCATCATGTATAGTGACAACAAATAGTATTTATTATTATTACCATTATCAGTATCACTTTTACAAACACCTGTGTTCTTGCATTAGACTCTGCCCACTTTCCCCTAATAGTAGTGTATTGTCACAGCTTCCTTCCCAGTGTCCTCTTCTTAGGACAGCGTTTCGTGTGACAGGTGGCGCTCACACGCTGTAGCCCTGCAGAGTGAATGTAAAGCACAAGTTAAGACCCTCTTTCAATCATGCCAGGACGTTCCAGCTAAACTGTTAGTGATACGAGTTAACACCTAGCATGGGAGCCATGACAGACCACAATTGTTTTGAATGGTGGGAGCAACCTTGAGTGAAGCACTAGGAATTCCCTCCACTTGACAGCTGGCTCTCACGTACGCCCTTGACTTAGCATAAAGTGCTAATGCTGTCAGTGATGCTTGGGAAGAGAACTGCCGGAATGCTAATCTGTGCTATGTTTGCCACAAGGCTAAGCTGAGCTGTCCATGGCATCTACAGGGAGCTGTTGACAGTAGCACTACCAGTTGTTCAATCCTCTATTGGGGTGGTACCGGAAGATGAAAGGGGTAAAAGATTTCCCAGGGTGCCATGGACAGCCAAAGCAACTGTGCGAGTGGAAGTGGGGAGGGGCTGCAGTCATGACAGCTGCTTCCATGGCAAAACCACCATGGGGGTCCAATGTTAACGGACATAACTACTTTATTACAGTCATATAAAAACACTGTCTCTTAGATAATGAGGGTCTGGATAGTATAATATTTAATCTAATCCAACCTAATTATCTAAAATACCCTTTTCTCAACTAGGGTGCCATCTTGCTGTCAGTATTAATTGATTTTTCCCAAAATGAAACGATTATAGAAAATCCAAATCATTAATCATTATTATTGTCTCATTGGCCATTCATAAGCCATTCCCTTTGTCACAACGTTGACGGACAGCCGACGTATGGTTGGATTTCATGTGGCACACAGACCCGAATGCGTTATTTTTGAAAAGAAAGACTCCAGGAAAAGGATAACTCTGAATCTGAGAAATCACTGTCATCATCCATGCCAGTAAAGCCGTGAACGAAAAACAGATGCCAGCCGTCAGGGTGTTAGATGCGATAACAGATACTTGTCCTATATGGTTTAATCTCTGCTGGGATCCATCAGGTCCTTCTCTCTGTGTGCCTTGAATAAAGTAACCAAACCAAGAAATGATCTGGAGCATACTTAGAGAACAGCAGAACACAAATCCTCTGTCTCTAGCCAGTGAGGATATGGAATATTTCATACCCTTGAAAAGTTAAAGCAACCAAAAAGAACAAGTCAGGATTATGTGTGTAAAAATGGTCATCTACCAATGTTGGCTCAGGACAACTGGAGAGATGAGGGAAGGTCACATAATGATCACAAAATAAAAATAAAATTTCAAGACATGGCATTGAACAGGTTTTGGATATTATGGAAGAAGGTGTAACAAAAAATGTCAAGTAGAGCCACGGTCATTTTGCTTTACTTTACTTTTTACTTTATCAACAACACAAACGGGTGGCACTGTGGCGCAGTGGTTATCGCTGCTGCCCCACAGCAAGAAGGCCGGGTACGAATCTACCTCTGCAGGGCCTTTCTGTGCAGAGTTTTGCTTGTTCTCCCAGTGTCTGCGTGGGATTCTCTCTGTGAACTCCTGCTTCCTCCCACAGTCCAAAAACATATATAGTTCAATTTGTGACACTAAATTGCCCGTAGGAGTGAGTGATTGTATGTTTCTATGTGTCGGCCATGCAATGAACTGGCGAATTGTCCTGGGTGTACCCCGCCTCTAGTCCGATGTCAGCCGGGATTGGCTCCAGCCCCCCGCAACCCAGAACAGGATAAGCGGTTGATAATAAATGAATGAAGGAACAACACAAGTGTGTGAACTGAGATTTTGGCTCCAAACTTACATCAAGAAACAGTTCAGGAAGCGACTGAGAGTTGTGGACCTGAAGCTCCATCTGCCTCTCATCCAGCACTGACAAAATAAAGAGCATTTGTATGCATCCTGGCAGATACCTAAAATTTGAGGCCCATATCCTATGAAAAAAATTCAAAGAATTATACAGTGAATCAGGGCAACACATGCATTCAGATTAATTTATTACATGACATAATTTCAACATAATTACAATTGATCACAGCTAGGCTCATTGCTGTGTATTACAAGAATAAATAATGAAAAAAAAATAGTAGCTCAACATAAATAATATAAAACACTTTATTAAACAAAACAATATAGTTCTATAAACATAGTGTGCTAAATGTAACTTTGCAATTGACTATAACGTGCGACACTGAAAGTGAAAAATAGGTCAAAATAAGAATATAAACACATAATGTTTGATTACTTGAAATGTAAATATTTCATCGAAATTATTGTATGCTAATTTAAATGATCTGTGGTGACCTACCTGCAGTACCTGCATTGCCCACCAGGGAACTGTGGCCCATACTTTGGGGACCACTGTATCAATTTACTCTGTTAACAAGTACATTAGATTCTGGAGCTACTTATTTAAGGTGGGGTAGGGATATCACCCACCACAAAAGCTACATTCACATCCACATGCAATGTAGAGCCACCCAGTCCCTTATATGACATGTTTTTGGACTGTGGTAGGAAGCTGGAGTACCGGAGAGAACCCTCACAAACACGGGAAGAACATTCGAACTCCACACACAAAGGCCCATGGGGGTTCTAAACCCAGATCCTTCTTGAGGCAGCAGTTGTAACAACTGTCCTACTGCTTATGTAATACATTAAGTAAAGCCAAAAATACGACAATCAGACAATTGGTCCCTTACTCTTTAGCACACACATGCTGCCACTGGGTCGTGTTATAGACAGGTTTAGTCACACATTTCAATAAGAAATTGGGATTCAAAATGTGCTCAACCAGTTGACGAGGACATTAAAGGGATAAAGAGAGATGGTCAAACATCTTTTAGCAGTGTGAAACCAGACATTAACACAGCCAGAACATTTCTCGGATTCGTTATAATCGCTGCAAGTTATGGTCAAGGTGATGTGGAAATTTACTTTTCATAAATTTGATAATGAAACAAGGCTGTTATTATAAAAATAATAATAATAACGAAGACTCTTTATTATCAATTTAATATACACAAAACAATATTTTGAAATTTGTTATCTGCATTTGATCCATCCCTGGAGGCTGGGCTGGAACAGTGGGGTTCAGAGTCTTGCTCAAGGATCCTATGACATGTAACTGGAGTCTTGGGACAGTGCTGCCAACCTTATGTTTTGAGGATGACCACTCTACTCCTGAACTACAGCTGACCCAATTTCAGCTCATGATGAAGACTTTGACTTCTGTTCTCATTCACCAAAACACAGTTATTAGACTGGTCCAGCAGGTGGCAGCAGCCAAACATAATGCACCATCAGTTTCTTCTTGCTGAACAAACTCAGTCAGCATCCAGGATGCTTGTCGATCACCATTTATTTATATGTAATGGGTAAAGTTACAGAAATGCCTGGCGGTGTAATGAAACTCAACATTACCATCCATATGACACTGTGTCAAGGACTCTCCTGCATGTTACAGAATTAGAGCACATGCCATCGGCAATGCCCAAAAGTCCAAATTTAAATAGAGAAAATGTAAATTATTATCTTACCATAGAAAAAATTAAGTGAAAATTTTAAATACATGCATGATAAAAATGCTGAAAGAAATCTTATAATGTTTATAATTTAATGGATCTGACACTTATCTGCATCCTCTCCAAATTTTGAGGATGCATATGCCGCACCAAACCACCTAGAGTCTGTTCTGTGAGTAAATGACTATTTTGTGACCCACAAAATGGTTTTTTTTGCAGTTTTTGTGTTATCCAGAATTTGACAAACTACATCATATTTGCATCTTTATGAGCTGCACATTCTTTTTTTAAAAATAATTTACAAACAAAGGCCTAGTGTCTTAAACTCTTGATGATGGCTTCAGTACTGTCATCCTGCTCGAGCTCTCCCGTCAAGATCTGTTGTTGATGAAGTCTGGAACTACAGAGAATGTAAGAGTAAGACAAACAGGCTTCATGGGATGAAAACAGAGGATTTTTGACAGACCTCCTTCCATTGTTTGAATAGATAATGACATGTGCACTGTGGCCGACAGGGTCAAACGCACTGAATCCATCAATTTGACAACATGCACACACTGCAGATAAAGAAAACATCTAAATTTATTTCACAAAAAACGCACGCTGCAAAGCCACAACACAATACATTAACAAAAACGACCTGCAAAAGCCATAAGACAACGGAAGTGTTTACGAGGGGGCCATCAAAAATGATGCATCCCCGCCTTTTTATTGCTTCATTTAGTAAATAAAACAGATATTATGCACAAAACATTTCATAATATTTTGATTAGCCGTGCTAGCTTTGCTTATCTTCTGGGTCATGTGACATCATTCGTGTGACTAAGAATAAAACTTTAATCGACGCCACGAAAACTTCAAATAAACTTGAGGTTTATTTGAAATCAAAGTTGTGCCTATGCACCATATTTGCCTGTGCAGAAAGCTGTTCCAGAAAGTAATGTTTACATTAAAAGAGCTTTTACCAGATAGGCATTCAGTGCTATACTCCCAGAATAAAACTGCCCTCTAATAACTTCACTGTAGCGCTACAGCTACAGGCTGTTGTCAGACAATGAAAGCAGCTCATATTCAAGGAGACAGCAACATTTATCTACAGGAGTAAAGCGGTTAAAACCAGGATCAACACCAATGAGCGATGTACACTAGATGCATAAACACACACTGAAACCATCAAGGGTGTACCGTTATTACAGAGAATGACATGATGCTGCATCACAAATAGTTGCATTTATCTCAAATAACTGTCATTATTAAATAATAATGTCTCTACTGAGATGTTGATGTTTCTGGGCCCAATGTAGATGTGCACATCATTGAATGTGTTAAGCTGTTTTTATGTGCGTGTTTTGGTGCATGTGTTTCTGCATACAGGCATGCGTACTCATTCATGCATGATTGTGGTAGCCTCTTAAAGGCTCTCGCCATATTTCCCCCTGATTCCATGGGAACCTGTGCACAGCTAATCCTCCTATTGCCTGGGGAGGGCTTCTCCAAACAAATCATCCAGCTCTAAGACCCACTGCTCCTCTAGTGGGTTCCTGGCTCTCTTTGCCAAGTCTCACCAAAAAACCTCTCCTTTCTTCTCTCTTGTCTCAGACGCTTCACATAAAGCAGCTACCTACAGTGAGGCAAATCCCCTTGTCTCCTTCTCTTTTCTTCTCAGAGCAAGGGAAGGAAAAAGCGCTGGGGTATGGATAAGCCAGGCCAGCAGGAGATTGTCAATTTGAAGAACTAAAGATGACCTGTTTGGGAGGAGAAAGTGAGATTTCATAATGGGATCCTTTTAAAGGCCATTGTTTGAACGCAAGATGAAGGGATGATAAATGGGTGGACCTCAATATTACCATGTTACTTCTTCTGCTTTCTGGTGAAGATCTGTTCGTGTCTGTGCAGTGTCTATCTATACTGGCTTCGTCTTCGTTTTGAGTTTAAACACTAGTGAGTGTTTTCCAACGCGAAACTGCAACCACTTAAGTGAAGAACAGTATTGAAATTATCCAGTGTATTATCAGTTCCATTTATCTTGCACTGGTATGTTTCAGTGAATTAGTTTCAGACAAGTCACACGATCTAGTAGCGGAGGCTTTAGCTCAGCTGGTAGATCAGCCGTTTCTACCAACCGGTGGATTGGAAGGTAGCTTCAATCCTCCAGTAGCAAGGTAGCTGGAGCCCCAGCAGGACTACATGTCATAGGGTCCTTGAGCAAGACCGTGAACCCAAAAGGCTCCCCAGGCGCTTCAGAGGAGCTGCCAACCACACATTCAGGGATGGGTCAAGTGTAGAGAAAGAATTTTGCTCTGTTGTACTGAGTGTGACTAAGAATGGATAAATGATGATCTCTTCCCCCACCCTAGACAGTTTACCGATTAGAATGAGCACAGACTCATAATTTGATTTTACAACAACTAAAAAGTAATAAATCATAATTAATACATTCATTTTTTCAGAACTCAAAATCATCGGTGATATCAATTTTTCTTCTTCAAAACCCTGACGTGTACGATCAGATACATGTAGTACACAGGAAATCCACCAGGGGACATGAGGTATGCAACAGAAAACCTTCATATCAGACCTCCAGGATGGCTGTCACATATGAGTAACCCAAATGGGATTATTCTTGACTATGTTTTCCAGTTATTACAACGTAAAAGTAAGAAAAACTTTCTGCCTCAATATAAATATTTGATGGATTGTTTAAAAAATCAACCAACTTATTATAATGTTATACTGGGTTAAAAAAAATACGTGTATCAAATTGAATACATCATATTTGGATATTTATGAAATTATTTCTCCATCAATCCATCAATTGCCATTTTATTAACTTCCATTCATTATGTATTCTATTCTAACACAATTGGTTGTTTAAATTATGCAACTATACATTTAAATGTCAAATATATGAGTGGATATTTGGATAACTATGGCTTATATTGTGTTATTTTTATGTGCGACCTGTTGTATGATGATCAATATTATTTTGATCATCAGTATTTGGACATCTATCTATCTAGCTATTATTATTATATTACCCTTTTAATGACTAAAAGAAGTGTAAAAATGTAACATGTTACTTTTGTACATGCGTTTTGGGCAACGCGTAACCCCCAAAATTTGTCTGCTCACTGACAAGAACCCACACATCGGTACCAGAATTCAGAGCTACACTTGCAGTATTTTCTGTCTCTCGGTTTCAAAAGTTAGATCAGTAATTAAGAAGAACAGAGATGTTGAAAATCAGTCTGGAAGAGGACATGTCTGCAGGTGTCCTCACACACATGGTCTGTTGGTTGGACAGGCAAAAGTCTCGCCATGGATTACAGCCAGACCCTTGCAGAGGACAGTAACCACCACCTAAACGTCAAAGATGAGTGGCGCATAGCAAGAAAGGCAGCCCAACAGGAAAACACCTCATACCTACTGTGAAGTATGGCGATGGATTTCGAAAGCTGGGGAGTTCTTTTTTCTTCCAAAAACCCATGATTTTTTGTTAAAATACATGGTTCCATGGATCTCATTTAAAACCAGCAGATATTGGATGAAAACCTAACAGCCTCTGTCAGGAACCTCAAACTGGGCTGTTGTTGAAACTTCAAACAGGACAATGATCTGAGCCACACCTTAAAATCAACCCAAAAATGCTTCAGAGATTACAAAATAAAAGGTTTTCCCATCCTTGACACCCAACCTAAACCTTAAGGAGAGTCCACAAGCGTCAACCTCAGAACCTGAAGAAGATGGAGAGTTTCTATGTGGAGGAATAGTCTGAGATCTTCTCTGTTCTCAAACTTCATCAAACAACACAAAGGGAGACACTGGGCTCTTATTCCCGCAAAACAGGACTCAATAATAAACTATCAAATGCACGATGCCAAAAATTACCGCACAAATGTTTTGGAGAAAAATGAAGAGGGCATGGAGAAAACTGAAGGGCATTATCTGGTAAAACCTTCAGTTTTACCAGAATTTAAATACTTATGATCGTATGGTAGCCCAAGGTCCAATATGGCTGATGAGACCAAGTAAGCTCAACTGAAGACATCCACACCTCTATTATTATCCCATTTTTAGAAAGGCTGCAGGCAGAGCAGCAAAGTGACTGTTGTGGATGTCTATCTTTAATATATTAAAGAGTTTTTCTGTTAAGATATAATAATTGCATCTACTGGGATTTAGTGTCTAACAATAAAACATGAGACAGTGTTTCAACATGAGAATACTCTGTACAGTAAATAGGCAAGTGTGTCACTTCTGATGATAGCGCTTATAGCACTTATACATGAGGTGAAAACTAAGTGGGAAATAAAATGGATAATAAAGCTAATAAAAGCTCCAGAGATGCACACAAGACTTCCATCCTGTTTTATCATGGAACTCTGCTCTCTCTGTCAGGTCGGCAAGTGATTTGAGGAACATGATATCAACAATGACTTTGAAATGTGATTTCTTTTAAAATACATTTAACCTGTTCTCTGTAAATTTGCAGTAGTGTCCCATCATAATACACATCCTTTAATTCTGATTGCCCTGTTTCCACAAATAAATAACTCAGACCGATGATGTCTGGTCACGGTCATAAACAATAACTTTTATAAACTCTATGTGCTTTTCAGTTCTGATATTTGTCATTTAACGCTACTGTCATTTAAGGTCTTCCACGCTACTGCAAATAAGAGAGAAAGATCAATCACAAGAACCCCGTTCTAATTAGACTCTATCTCCCTAACAACATTCCCTGAACCACTCTCACTATCTCCCTCCTGCGACTGATCTAACCAAACCCCCTGAGGGAGCGGTGGGTGCGCTGTGAAGCACCGGGGAGCAGAGGTTTTAGGGTCTTGCTCAGTGAGCCATGGCTTGTTGCGTCAGGGTCTGGGCTTGAACCCTGTTCTCCCGGTTGAGGGACAACTGCTCTACCCAATGACCTAAGGCCGCCCCTTAGCCTATGATGATGTCATGCATGAAACTTCACAAAGCTTACAAACAGTAGACACTGTGTAGAACTGAGGTTCATCATTCCTTTCAAAACCTGCACCTTCCTTTGCTTGCTATTTCTAGGTTTTATGTCTGAGTTCGTTGGTCGGCCTTGACCAACCATAGACCACTGACATATTCTTATTCATGAGAATATGTCAGTGGCAGATCTATTCTAGATCTGCCTCCTTGTTACCGCTGGACATATATTCCCCCAAAAACCAAGTGAAGTTATTGTCTTCCCCCCCCAGACTTATTCCCACTGTCTGATGCTAAAGTCCGCACCGAATACAGAAATAAGTCATTTACATTTTTTGCGCCCTCTACATGCAAAATAACCTTGATCAGGGAGGTGGACTCAGTGGATGAATGAAGGTTTTCTTAAATGACTAAGACTCTGGGTCATCTAGCTGTAGGGGTTTTGAATGGTTTATAAAACTCTTACATGGTCCCTAATGTTGATGAGTTGTGACCAACAGAATAGAATAGATTAGAACAAGCTTTGTTAATCCCCACGGGGAAATTCAAGTATTAAGGCCGCTCCATCAATTTATAAAGTGACAGCTTTATATGTGTGTATATACTAAATATAAATACATACATACACATACATGCATACATACTGTACATATATACATACTCAATCTCCCTGAAACCATTCGCTGAAGCACGATCTCCCTCCTGCGACTGATCTAATCAAATCCCACTACCACAACAGGTTCACTAGTGGTAGTGGGGTTTGTCCCTCCTACATATTTATATACAGTATGTATAAATGTATATATGTGTAGACATATATAATTGTACATATGTGTACACATGTATACATGGACATACAATTAAATAAAGTTAAATATATAAGAATGGGAAAAGATAAAGATAAGACAAATATAAGTTAAAATTGTGGTGGACGTGAAGTGAGTGTGAGGTAGGTAGATGCACGAATAGTTCAGTACAGTAAAGACACACCACAGTTTGACCAGTATCAGTTGTAGATCCTGACTGCAGTCGGGACAAAGGACCTGCGGTAGGGCTCTGTCTTACGCTGTGGGTCTCGCAGTCTGCTGCTGAAGGAGCAACTCAGAGCTCCCACGGTCTCATGGAGGGGGTGAAAGTGTCTCACCAAACTCCTCCAAAGAGTCCAAAGGACAGTCCAGGACAGAGCTGGACCTCCTGACCAGCCTGTTGACTCTCTTCCTGTCCCTCTCTGTCCTTCCTCCACCCCAGCAGACCACAGCATAGACGACTACAGATGCAGATGCAGATACAGACGATTACAGGTTCATACAAGGAATATGATGAAGGACACAGATAATGAATTCAGAGGGAAATTGGGTACTTATTGAAAATTTACATAGATTATAATTTCAAATACAAAAATCTAGGTGATAAAAATAAATAGCTATACAAAAGAATATGAAGACTTTCATGGATAAGCCTCCAGGGTTGTATAAAGTGTGACAGTTGGCTAAACTTTATTTAAATTCTTGAAACCCTGGTTTTACCACTCCGATTTAAGCAGAATAGACTACTGACAACTTCCTGTATTACACAAAAAAAGCACAATCAGTAATATGAATGAATGTGCTATTATATTATAGGCATAAATAATTTGAATAAATGAATTGCATTTTGCAGCCTCTCAATGAGCACTGCTTCTGTCTGCTCTCAGGTCCTGAATTTAAGGATATCTGAAAAGTTACAGTTCATATAGTTTCCACAGGAAGGCATTAGTTCATGCAAAAAAAAAAAATGCTAATATGTTATTCACCACAATTGTTTTCCATCAATGCTGTCTTTTGTCAAACTGCGAATCTTCAGACTTCAGACTTTTAAACCTTTAAAGTTTATTTGTGCAAGAATCAAGGAATCTTTATAAATACTCATCAATCGGCCATAAAATAATAACCACCTGCGAATATTGTGCAGATGGCTCTATTCTCATCTCAAAATCACAACTTGATCCTTGTCGAGGGTAGCTCGGATCCTTACGCTTGTCCATTTTTCCTGCTCCAAACACAGCAACTTCAACACAATACGCCTGCTACCTCCTGCCAAGAATATCTCACCCACTGACAGGTACCATGGCAACCAGATCACCATTTTTATACTGAGTTCACCTGTCAGCTATTATAATGTTATGGCTGCTTGGTGCATATATTTTCCATTTCGACACATAATTTAATATCGAAACGGTAAGTCAAATCGTTTGATTCTGTAGTAGCAGGCTACCACGAGTCTACTCTTCATCTCCGCTCCTCTGTCAAGACGTTCTTCTCGTGAGCGCTGTGACACGAGGGAACTGATGTACGCATCGCCTATTTTTAACTCAAAGAAAAGGTGTCACGTGTGAGGATTTAGTGCTTGTATAAATACTTGTAAACATTCTTGTATGTTCCCTTCGAAAGCGTACTTATACGGAAACATACTGTTAACATAAGCAGTGATCCAACATTGGAAATCTTTAAGCAGAGTAGGCACATCCATGTGTTCAAAGCAAATACTCTCCAATCCATGCATACATTCAGACATTCAAAGGTGTAAAGCTTGCTGCTGGCACCTGTACAGATATCCAAACAACATACATTTCTAACCATGCATATCAGACAGATGCCAAGTTTTGGAAAATGTAAAGGAGGACATGCACTTCATAATATCTGCTTCTTCTCCCCTGAGACTGGGTCGGATCCACTGCATAGATCCTCTCCAACGCTTCATTTGAATGATCGACGGCAATCTACAGATTGACAAACCTCCGACAAAAAAAAGCAAATGCTCCACCGACGGCTTCCAATATAATCTCAGCAGCTACTTGTGATGCTTCCAACAGTAAGGCCAAAGGGGTCAAACAGGCAGTGGCAAAGTAATGCCTGTTGAATCAGAGGAACTACGCCCAAGTTAGTTCCACATCTTAGATGAAAGGGAAGAGATTCTGATAAGAATCAAAGGTTGGAGAACTATATACTAAATGTATGTGCTTACGTATTTTATTGTGGTCATTTGCACCTATAGCACAGTTAAATGTATTGGATCCCTGGTTTCCTTTATCTCTGTGTGTACGTCACCGACAATGTCAATAACCAAAAGGTGTCAGACATTCAAGCTAACTTTCACATGTTGGCCTACTCCTCTGTACTGAACTACTTTAGTGCAGCCACAACGGAGGGTTTGTGAGCATGAACTCCACAACCGAGGGTTTGTGTGAGCATGAACTGATCTATTCAGGTTTACCACAGCATCCCAGTCGCTCTTGAGCTTTAGCTAACAGAACGATGACCTGACATTCTAGCTCTTTTTTTGTAGAGAGTAGAAGTCACGTTTCTCACAATTATTGCGGGTCATCCTTGTTCTGAGACAGCAAAGCATCCCCTCCAACATCACACTGCTACCTCCATGTTTGACCAGTATGTAGAATGCTGTGTATGGTTTACACAAGATGTAGCCGGACGTCTGTCCTCGTAACCGTTTTCTACTCATCAGTGCGCAGAATTTTCTCCATGAGGTTTGAGGATCATAAAGGTGTTGTGATCAGATTCATATTAGCCTTAATGTTCTTCTGGGTTAGCAGTGGTATTTTCCAATGATGCCATTTACCCCCAGTGTCTTTGGAATAGTGGGGCCATGAACTCTGACCTTTGTAGAACTAAGAGGGGCCTGCAGTTCATTTTATATATATTCATTGAATCTTAAGTGACTTCCTAAAGGAGCCTTCCCCATGGTCACGAAGGGAATGTTGGAAAAGTGGTCCACTTCTATGAAGGTTCACTATTGTTCCTCGTCTTCTCTGTTCTTAGCTCAGAAGGTAAAGCTGGATTCCCCAGTAGGAAGAATTGGGTCCGATCCCAACCCTTGACGCTACATGCTGTGGGTCTGTGCATCAGAGGGGCTATCCACTGCCCCCTCATGGATGGGTCAAATGCAGAGTATATATTTCACAGTGTTGTCCTGTTTATTACTGTGCGATACGTTATAAATGTAAACTAGCACAAAATATCAAACACCTTACAAGTTGAATTAATGCATGATTATGATTTATGTCATTAGTATATAACGGGTCCATTAGACTCTATGAACAGATACGTATGTAGGTTTATGTTGAAGCTTCCTGCCCCTGCATGTGTGAATAATATGCATGTGTTTGCCCCCTGCTGTTTAGCAGTCAGTACTACAGGCATCACTTCCTACTCCAGTATCCTGGGACCGGATTAATTGACAACATTACGGATTACCTCATTGTTACGGCAATGAAGAATTAAAGACACAGAAAAAAACACATCAGGTCGAGATTAGGTATATATTTATACATTCACAGGACAGAAAATTGAGAAATGAGAAAATTAAGAAATAAAAATACATGTACACTTTATTAGAATATAGGAATAAAATGAACGCAAATATAAAGAAAAAGGAAAACGGGAGAGAGTCCGATCTCCAATGGCATGTATAAAAATGAATTTAAAAAATCCACTTTCAGACGTGCAATGGTCGTCCAGTACTCTCTTATTAGAATATTCTGAAGAGAGACCCCTGCCTGAGGAAGATTCCCCAACCCCAACACCCTCCGAATGTCACAGTTATCTTCCAACCGAGAAGGGATTTTAACTGCTCCAGAACTTTTTTTTTACATTTCCATAAAATTTTATCACACAAATTCAATAGAATTATACTTGTTATCCACAAGTATAATTGTCCAACTCTGGGGAGGCTTTATATATAATAATTCAATATAATATTTGAATTATTATATATAAATTTGTAAACTTCTACAGGTAAATTGACCTAAAGTGTTCACCAAGGTATGACTATAGATCCTTTTTTCTTTGTCACATTGAGCTGCAGGTGGTTCTACTCACATCATGTGACAAAGTCTCCTACCTCAGCCCGGTACTCAGTCTCAGATGACAACCTTATTAATCATGTGGTCAAGTGACATGGCAATCTCTGGTTTGATGTGAAATGACTACTTCTGTATAAATATTGCTTTGAATATTTTCTGAGGGGAATGTTATTTTCTCATGTGCAAACTGAAATAATTAGTTTAAACTGGAAACTTAGTTATTCCATTTGAGTGATGTAAAATTACTTTAAATCAATGATGCTTTTTTTTTGGTGATGCCCTGAATTTGAAGGAACTTTATATGTTATTATATTTATATATTTACATATAATTAAATTATATCTACAATACATTTTATATTTAGATCTATTATATTATTAGATAGACTTCAAATCAATGTCTTGTGTTCTCTTGTTGTTTTGTGTATTAGTACTTTAAATGTATGTATACTACTTGTAACCACTGCTGATCGCACACCAGAGTGAAGTATACGAATGAGCTCTGTATGAATTGTATTTATTTGCATTTTTGATATGACATTATTTACAGTGTACAGTCTAAGTCTTAGAGTGACTTCCTAAAGGAGCCTTCCCCATGGTCACGAAGGGAATGTTGGAATAATGATTTGAATAATTTTTATATTGTCTTAGACTCTAAGACAATATAAAAATTATTCAAATCAAATAATTGCATGAGCCGTGTGGAGAATTAAACAGAACTATGAAAACTATGAAACTGACAGAAAACAGTGACACTGATAGTTGAAGGTCAAATATATGAAGAATAGTGCATGATTTATTTCTTGTGGTGTTGTTTTAATAGCTTTTATTACTTTTTAAGATGTAAATAATTCATCATAAGTATTTTCTCAAGGTTCATGGTTAACCATGGACCATGATATTGATACTGAAAGCTGATACTTTGGAAATCAATGATCAGATTATATTGTAATATTTATTAATCTGTGAGCAGCCATGACTGTTGTAGCAGGTTACCACAACTATTGTCAATCTTTGAGGATTATCTCTGGTGTCTTCTGTCAAAACAAACATCTTTCAATCTGAGCTGTCTGACCTATATATAACTCACAGAGTCAAAATGGTTGGTTTAGATCCCAAGAGGACTCGTGCTCTCCAACACACACAAAACATACTTAACACACAGGGAAGACATTTGCATTTTGAAATATACATAAATAACAACATTGGTTTCAACCAACAACAAAGGTTTCAACATTGGAAACCTTTTAAAAGTTGTAAACCCCTAGTTTCTTTCATTTTTGTTTGTATTTCAAACTTATATTAACTTAACTAAACTGTATCAGATCATTAAACTAAATTTAGCATGAAAATAAATTTGACTTGAAACAAATGTAACATGATACAAAGGAAAACAAGGTAAATTCAAAATACAAGTTAGTTTTTGTGTGTGTTAGTTAAATACAGCTGGACTAGACTCACCCAGACCTGAACCCTACCATCTCTGTTCAATCTAAGGATCACTTTGATAGAATATTGTCAGAAGCAGGAAGTTGGCCCGTCTCACCAGTAGCACTCTATGCCAAAATCAAAAGAAATTCCCGAAGTGATGAGGAGAGGAAGGTGATTGAAATCTGTCAGTCTTGGAAGTGTTCCAAAGCTATAAGACTCTGGGACTCCACCGATTCCAAAGTGACACACATTATCTACAAACAGAGAAGACTTGGAACATTTGTGATCCTTCACAGAAGTAGAGCTTCTTCCATTTTACCTATGGTGAAACATGGTGGTGGAAGTGTAATGTTGTGGAGATTCTTTGCTTCTACTGGACCAGGGCAATTCACCCTAACCGACAGCAACACCAATTCTCCTCTTTAAAAGAAAATTCTGAAGGAAAATGTCAGGAACTACGTGGTCATTTAGCAAGACAATGATCAAAAGGAGAAAAGTAACTTCCCCACTATTAAAATTAAAGTTTTGGAAGGGCCTTGTCAAGTCTGTACCTGAATCACACTGAGATGCTGTTGTAGGACTGGAAAGATCAGTTCATGCTGCTGTAGCTGATAAAGGTGGACCAAGTATTTTAAGTTAAGGGGGGCGATATTTTTTAGACTGGTGCTGAAAATATTGAATGAAGGTTTTGACTTATCAAATAAAATGATAATTTAAAACTGCATTTTGTGCCTGACTCCGATTGCTTTCGCTTTATTTTGACATACACGCCAAAAGTGCGAGTGAGTGCATTCATACTCGATGTTTCTAAGACTTATTTAATCAAGAAGTGACAGACAGGTGGTGACACGGTGATGCCTGCTGAGTCTGAAGTCTGAAGAAGTTTAACTCTAATCAGAAGGGGAAAAAAAGAACAGCATGTCAAGAGTATCAACAGTTAGATGATCGTACTGCAGCTTTGTTTGCATTCGCTTTTTATTGTGGTCATTTGCACCTATCTCTAGTGAGACTGAAAGCACTCCTACGACCTCAAGAAGGAAGTAGGCGAGGCCTGTTTTGACAGCAAGAGTGCAACAAATTTTATTCCAACAGAAGGTCTTGGTACTGCGTGTATGAACAGGATAAAACACACGTGAACGGAAGAGACAGAAGTGGGGGCTTTTGGTGAAACCTGATGGTCGTCTCTGAGTTGACTGTTTCCATTGGCTTGACTGGAATATTCTTCAGAACACATCATTAGACAGATATCTAGAGGACAATCCAAGCTGAATAGGGAAGTTTCTGAATTGAGCCTGACGTACTCTTTGACATCTCTGAGGACATCTTGTCTTCTTGGACGCTGGGTCTTATTGTGACAATGCCTGTGATTGTACTGGAGGCCAAAGACTTCACCAGTCCCCTTTTTTTGGTGCGGACATGGGAACTCTTATCTGGCTGCATCACCTTCAGTCTTGTGGCCTCGCTGGAACCTTCGGAGTTAAACAAAAATCCATTAAAGCTGGAACATCTCAACATATTCAAGGTGTTCTGCATGTTTACTTGGTGCTTCTTCTTCGGCCTTACACTCCTCATACACCTTATTAGCATGATCCAGTTTCACAACCTTGTCCCGATCTCCTGGAAGAACCTGACGGTGACAGTGGCAGTCTTTGGAGCACTGATGGGTTTCAGTGCATCTCTGATTTTCCCTTGGATCGTCATGGATCATCAAGAGCCATCGCCGCATCCTGTGGCGGCTGCTGTGACCTCCTGTCTCACTCTCCTGGCCTACACATCAGAATCCTACATTCTTTGCAGCCAAGCCCATGATCAAAGAGGATACATGGGTAGCACAGCTGGTCTCCTGAAGATTGTCCAACTCTGGGGAGGCTGTCAGATGATACCTCTGATTGTGGATTTGTTCTGTGTTCGGCTGAGTGGCGTAAGCAGTTGGCAGCTGTGGGTCTCCGGGTTGTTATACGCCGTCTGTGTCCTTCTGTCTTTCTCCACACTGGTCGTAATACTTGGTGACAATGCTGGCCGATGTGTTCTACCTTTTGACAGAGTCTTGGCGGGCTCCAGTCTGATCGGAGTGTTGTTCTACATGGGGGCCACATTGATCTGTTTTACCAAGGTAATGCAGATACAAGATTTAAGGAAAGTAGTCGCCAACCCAAGTCGAGAACTGGTCATCATGGAAACAGTGGTTGCAAGTGTCACTCTGCTAGCGTATTCAGTGGACCTTGCCTTCTCCATTAAACTATTGTTTGACAGGAGTCATGCATGAAATGGCACCTTAAATGCATGTGAAGGTTACGTTGTTTAACCATCTGAAGTTTAGGAGTGAGAAATATTTTCCAATTGTCAAATATGAATGGGAGATTTGGCTGTTAACTATTCATGTGCAACTTCTTTCTTACTTAACCCCCTTAATGCTCTCACCAAGAAAAACAGAACTATGGAAAAATGATTTCTTTGCGTATTGTATATTTTATTTTTCATTTATAAATGCAATATCTTAGACACACTAAATTTTCCATAAAATAAAAAATTGTTTGGTCAAACGTGTTTTAAAACAATGAAAAAAAATCTGACTTTCATCGAATACAGTCAATTTAAAGTAAATTAACTCACTGCTACTACTTTCATGTAAAGTGAAATCTGTTACCATTATTGTAATTTGACCAGTATTGGCCTTTTTTTTGACCACGTCAAGTTATATAATTCTTTTTAGTATAAGTCCTAACATATGTTAATATGCCAAAGAAATCTTGCTTGTAGAGCAGGACTTTTTCTGTAGTCATGGTTAATCCTCAGTGGCTCATTTGACCTGTGGTGTCCGCAAGGGCTCTGTCCTTGGCCCCCTACTCTTTAGCATATACATGCTGCAACTAAGTCATATTATAAAACAGGTTCTGTCACATTTTCAAAAGGTAATAGTGACTCAAGCATTTGAGCGGGTATTATAGGCTTAAAAGGCGATAACAAAGTACTTATATAATAAATATAAGGCCACGTCATTACCTCTTCACTGTATTGTTCTGTATAGTTCATCAAATGGGATGGATTTAACCGACATGTGAAAGAGGAGTGTTACATTTACGGTGCGGTTCTCTATGATAATGAAAAATGACTAGACCACAGTTATGTGTCAGGTGCACTGACTCACATCATGTTTTATGGAAAGATTAACATGATTCACTTGATGTAGTATCTGATAGGCACTCTCGTTTTAGTTCACTGTATGATGATTAAGACGATATGGCCAACAAAAAAATCTATTAAAATATTACACCGAAAACATGCAGAAATCTTAGTTTTCTTGGTTTATAAATCTTCGACATTTTAAATATGATGTTTTGGTCCAGGTCGTATATTTAAAATCATACATGGGTAGGAATGAGGAATAAATATTTCATTATTGTGCCATCTGTACTCTTCTTGAGTGGTAATTTTTCTGACAACTTCTTACTTTTACTCACTACATTTCATCGCAAATTTCCATAACAGGCTTGTTGTTTTGGTAGATTATTTTCATTTTTGCATCACTGCATAGCTTTCCTGACATCAAGCCTTGTTTCCACTCCAATAAACGAACAATAACCCATAGAAAAAAATAATTCTTGATGTATCCACGCATGAAACACATAAGAAGATGAAACAGATAGAATCATATAATGAAACTCTATCATAAGGAAGGATGTGATGTCAGTGGATTTCTTTCCACAGTTGGTTTCTGTACTCTTGCTCTACATAGTGGTGATTCATGCTGAAAACACAGAAAACAAAAAAAGTGGAAATAAAGTTCCTAATCCTAAACATTAACATTCTCTGATGATTAAATCAGTTCGACAAAAAAAAACAACTCTATAGAATAGAAAATAGAATAAAATAAAATAGAATAGAATTTCAAATTTTTTACTTTTGTAAATTTAGTACATTTCTTTTACTGGACCAAAGTATTTTAATCAATACTTCTACCTCAACTATACTTGTTTTTTTACTTGGGTACATTTACTTGTGGAGGAAAGAGGGTGTGCACAGTCTACAAATTACACTCTGACTGGCCTGAATAAAAAGTACATTTACAATTCAAGGACACCAGGTGGCAGCACTCTACAAGCAGGAACAACCTTGAAATTAATAGAAATGTTTTTCCTATAGATGTAATAAACAATAGAAAATTAAGGCTGATTATTTTTTACTTTAATCTCAGATTTCTGACTTTATTTTCAAATCTCTGACTTACATCTCAGAACCCCAATTGTAATATCAGAATTCTGACTTAAATCCCAGAATTATCAGAATTTTTACTTTATTCAATGAACTTCGACATTGATCTCAGGATACTGGCTTTAATGTCATGATTTTTTTTTCTCTATTCAGGATTCTGATGTTTAAAAAATCCTTTGGCCTTAACCCTCTTTTGTAGTAATAAACTGGGCTTATATTAGCTTGGCGTGTATATTTGCTATCAAAATTACAGAAAAACTGATGGATGCACAAACTTTTTCCAAGAGGAAGTTCTGGGGATATTTGAGGGATTATTAAATATTGGTGACGTTCTGTAATGATCAGCCGACCCCAAAGGCCATCCCTGCAGGTGGGGAGTCCCCGGGATCTCACCCTTAGAGATAAGGTTAGGAGCTCAGACATCAAGAGGGAGCTTGGAGGCGAGCTAATACTTCTTTGTGTCGAATGGAGCTAGTTGAGGTGGTACGGGCATCTGATTAAGATGCCTCCAAGGGGCCTCCCAGTGGATGTTTTAGAGGGACATCCAACTGGAATGAAACCCTGGGGTAGACCAAGAACTCACTGTGGCCTGGGGACGCCTCTGCATTTCCCAGGATGAGCAGGAGTTGCTGCGATGAGTAGCTGGGACGAGGGACATTTAGAACATTCTGGAACCATCTTCAGCTGCTGCCATCATGACCCGACCCCAGACGAGTGGTAGAAAATCAATGAAGGGATGGATAAATGGATGGCGAGTTACGTCATGACGGTACAATGTGACAGTATAATGACGTTTTTCTCTTACAAATGTGAGACAGGGCACGTTTGGATTTTTTTGGCCAATATTGGGCTAATCTACATGAAATATTTAAAAGGTAGCTCTTGTCATATCCCAGAATTGTTGTGCCTTGAGAAAAGATTCCACCAACAGAATGCTTTGTACTTGTGAATGTTTTTTTAATTGATTGAATCTTTATTTAACAAGTTCAGTAAGACAAAAAGCTAAATGGATAAACTGCATTGAGCATTACATTGACCCTACGAACACCGTTGTCAAATTTGCTGATGACACGACCATAGTAGGACTGATTACAAATAACAACGAATCAGCCTTCAGGGAGGAGGTTCAGCATCTGACAGAATGGTGTTTGGACAATAACCTGGACTTAAACACCCCAAAGACCAAGGAACTGATCGTGGACTTTAGGAAGTCCAACCGCACAGAGACTCCGCACTCTATCTACACTGGGAGGTAGTAGAGAGGGTAGAGAGCTTCAAGTTCCTTGACGTGCACATCTCGGCCGACCTCACCTGGACCACACACATCTCCCACCAGTTGGGGAAGGCCCAACAGAGGCTTTACTTCCTCGGGCAGTTAAGGCACACTCATCTCCCTCACAGGTGGTGAGGGAGACCAACTTCTACCGGTCAGCGATAGAGTGCTCCTGACCTACTGCTGCCCGGTGTGGTTCTCCAGCTGCACATCACAGGACAGGAAGGACCTGCAGCGTTTGGTGAGGGCAGCAGAGCGTGTCATCGGGACATCACTACCCTCCCTCAGAGACATTTACACTGGCCGTCTACAACAGAAGACCAGCTGTATTGTTAAGGACCCACTCACCCTGGACACTGTGCTCCCCCCTGCCCTCTGGGAAGAAATACAGATCTATCAGATCTAGAACAAAAAGGCTGAAGAACAGTTTCTTCCCCCAGGAAGTGAAATGCCCCCTCACCCTCCCACTCACATTTAAGTGCAATAAGCCCCCACCCCAAGAACTAGGTGCAATAACTGAACTTGAATGCTGTACTGTGCACTTTATCTGTAAAATTATGATGCTGCTGTTTTATTTTCGCTTTTTGATTTGATTTTTGCCTTAACTAGAGCTGCCACAAGGTGTTTCTTTGTTTTTAAAACAATCACAATAAAGCTATTCTATTCTATTGTATTCTATCTGTTTATAAATTACATAGTAATGTAATAATAAAAACATTCAGATTTTGCAAGATGGTTGTTTCGTAGTTTGCGACATCGATTTGATAAAGACCGTGAAATCACCTTCCTTGCTTGTTTTTCTTATTTCCTGCATTGATATGTCAGAATATTGAAGTAGCTTATTTACATTTTACTGTTTACGTTCTCACATCTGCCCACTTTGCTCTCCAGATAGTGACAGAAACTCATCGATTAATCGATCATCAGCCCTCACATTTACAATAAACCGGCGATCCTGCTGCTCGGTGTCGATTACCCAGGCCTTAATAAAGTGCTACGTTTTGCCTTTAAGGAACTGAGTCCAGTTAATCGGTTGTCAACAGGCTGAGCGAGAAAACGGATCCAGTCGGTCGGTTCGTGAAATTGTTCACTCAAACGTAGCGGTTTAGCGAAAAGTAATTTAACTGAGTTGGGATTAGATTTTTGTTCGCTGTATCCTGGTAAACATGAAGTCTCCGTGATACGGTAAGCTATCTTTGACTTTTTGAACAGTTAAATGAGTGACTTCGAGCAAGCGAGACAGGTTTGCTAATAACAAGTTAATGTTAGTTGTTCTTCTTACTTCTACATGTTTAATATTAAGTCATATTTAAACTATTGGAACCAAAAGTGTTCAGTGGTCGTTGTTTTTGTGTGTTAGGTCATCTAGAGGCAGGCTACTTTCTCAGGTGTTTGCTTATAAAGCTCGATTCGTCTTTATTTAGACACATTAGCATGCGTATTAGCGGACGTAACTCTCTCCACTACATCACCATGTTTAATACCAGGGAAAACACGTGTCATTTTTTGCCATATGGTTGTATCACAGCCCACACACATTTCACCCAAAGGCTTTTTGTGTCTAACTATGTACACTAGTCTTCATAAATGCATTTTTTCTGCTGTGTGCTTGCATCGGTACTGATTATCTTCCCTTGCTGATGTTTCCCAGAATCCTCCTGAGCGCCATGAACACGTGAAACTTGACTCTCCAGTACAGAGATGTGAATCCCAGGCTGGGTTGTATGGCACTGAGGATACAAGGTAAGCACTCTGCCAGTAAATCTGAGCCCATTATTGATCCATCTCCTGAGCTACAAATGACCTCAGTGAGGGTAAAGTCTAAATAGACAGTGGGGAGAACGGAAAGTAGAACAAACATGCTGCAGATCAGAAGAATGGAGATCAGTGCTTGCTCTCAGGCATCATAAGAAACTTCAGAGGAATATAGATCCTACATTGTGTGATATTCTTAATGTGAAGGAACAAAACATGACTTCTCAAAATATTCTGTTTTTTTTTAACTTTGATGAGCAGGTTAGCCGTTTGTTTTGAGTCTTTTGCTGTGATTCGGGTGCATCAAAGAAGAGAATCAGTGATATCACTTTGTTTTTTGACCAAGAATGATTACTTACATTTAAGTTACCGCTGATATCAGTATGAAAACCTAATTTAAAATGTTATTTTACTTCCGAATCACGTTTTGTTCTCATCACTCTTAACATAATTTACAAACCTGAAGTCGTGCAGCTTTATTATATAATGGTGACTTGGATGTCATATATCTAGTACATTGAGAAGATGACAAAATTCCTTATTATCTACAAACAGTAATGGCTGGTCATGCATGTATCCGGGCACATAGTGGGCAATACAGAGACAGCTCAGACGGTCACTGACCAAATCAAAGTAATCCTCTTGATGCTGATTGATCGGTGTGCCTCTATTTCTAATCATATTCTTAACATTTAATGATTTGTCACTCCTCCAACCCTGTTCGACACAGTTTTTCTCTATCTGCTTGACAGTTCTCATCACATTGTAATATGGCCCCACTTTTGATGTCACTCCTTCTTCACCTACTTGATACACTAACAGTTCATGTTACTTTACCGTAGCATGGTATTATTGCTGGAAAGAGCCTAAAGTGATGTTATCGCCACAAAGTAATGCTGCTACTATAAAAGTGGTATCATTGCCGTAAAGTGGTGGTACCATTACGTTGTGTCGTGGCCATAAAGTGGTTTTGTTGCCATAATGTAGTGTCTGTGATGTGAAGTTCTGTTAAATTGTATCATGGCCTTTAAGTGGTTTTGATGCTATAAAGGGGTGTAGTTTCATAAAGGGCTATAGTTGCTGTAAAGTGCTTTTGTTTGCTGTTCAGTAATATTGTTGTCATAAGAGTTTTGATCCCTGAAGGGTCTTCGTCGCTATCAGCTCTAAAGTGTAATCGTTGTGTAAAGTCCTTTGTTTGAAAGAGGTGGTGTTGTTTGAAAGAGAACTATCATTGCTGTAAATTTATATATTTTCTTGGTGGTGTTTTATGTTGTATTGTTGGTGCCTGAAAGGTTTTCATTGCTGTCAAGTGCTATCTTCATGTAAAGCCGATTTGTGCCCTAAAGTGGTGTCGTTGCCAAAAGTGCTGGTGTTGCCTAAAGCGCTGTTGTTGCCATATCTACTGACTTAGGACCAGTCTTCTATTGCTGTAAAGTGTGGTTGTTGCTGTAAAGAGTTGCTCTTTCCTTCACGTGTCGTCATTGCCGTTGAATGATATTGGTTGTAGTAGTATTGGAGTATTTTGATTAGAATACAAACCCTGGCTATAAACCTTACCTCCAGGAAATGTTTTAAAATGTATAATTTAAATTAATCTGCAATCCCGGCCTCTTAAACACGGATGGTCCGGCTTTTAGAGAGGCAAAGGCTCTAGCAAGAGGAGAGACTTGTTTTGATTTCAAACAGTTTACAAATTAAGGCACAGCCTCCCAGTGTGCTGCGGGTCTTCAGTTAAACCTGAGGCCGACATACATAGGTGGTAAAAGTCAACAGCAGCAAGGTGTTCTACAGGTTTCTTTACACACACTGACCTCAAGGTATGTTTAAAATGTTAAGTAACTTGTTTTGCTAGGTTTTTCTGTATAATTAGCTCCTCCCGTTAAAACAGATGGTGAACCTGATCTCAGTTTTGGTGTTTAGCATTTCATATTTACTCTTGCATAAAAAACGCATCCAGAAAAGCACATTGGTTGGAATTTAATATGCCCTAAGAGAATGGCAACATGTTACATCATTGCTAAAGGGCTGATTGTTTTGGAGTAACAAACAGTCTTTGGCATCTTTGGACCAATGTCACATGTTGATTATGTAGTGGCCACAACATCTGCTGAAAGGGTCCGGACCAAACATTAACTATGAACCAGTCTTCCATCCCACACCATGCATTTTTCTGAAATTGTGTTTCTAAAATGTCTTTCTCTTTCCTCTCGTAATAAGATTATATCTCTTTTATTTTCCCATTTTTATTTTTATTTAATTATATTTATTGTCCGTTTATAAAATTGTTTTGAATTAATTTGAATTATGTTCTAAGTATGTATTTTTCCATTATCGTTTTTTAAAATCTTCATTAAAACTATGTAAAGCAGTTTGGGCTGCATTTCTTGTATAAAAGGTTCTACAAAATAACGTTATACTTATTATTGGATAATAGAATTCAACAGATCATTTGCTGTTGTCAGGTACACTGGCACCCTTGAATTCCTTAGCTATTATCCTCGCAATCTTATTGTACTCCTTAGTTTGTCTGCTTAGGCTTATGGGGTACTTCCTTAACTCAGAAAACCGTTTCTGCATTGTTTAGTCAGTACACATAGTCAAAGAATATTTGAATGCATTAATCTTTTTGTGTGACGATAAGGTCTCCAGTGCATTATTGATACTTAGTATGATATAAAAGTCTAGCAATTCTGTAGTCAAATTTGTAGTTAGCCCTTTGCTCTCGCCACATGTGCTATAATTTAATGCAGTGTAGTGTAATGTAACGCAACACGTTATCTTTCTCCAAATGTTAATTGTGATTAAATACTGACAAATATTTAATATGTGAAGTGTATGTATTTTATTGTTTTGATCCTCGGTGGGATCATTATTTACATTTATGTTTATATTATTTAAACCATTACAGTATAACCACTGACTTGGTAAGTACAATTAACATTGATTGTCTTGTTACTATGGATCAGTGTATATTATTCATTAGTCAGCAAGTGAACACTTGTTGCGGTTGAACCTGGAAAAACTAACAAACTTCTTTGATCTGGGTAACGTGGACCAAATTGTAATGGTGAGAGTAGATGGCGGTGAGTGTTCCTTTTCCAAAGTGGTGAGTACCTTCCAAAGTGGTCTGAGGAAGGACAACTGATGAACTGGCATCAGGGTCATGGTTACCTTTTGCCCGTAGATCCATGACAGAAGTCAAGACTAGCCTGTGCTGTCTCATCCCTCAGAAGAGCTACTGTAGCACAAATTACTGAAAAATGAATGCAGGTTCTGTGTAGTTTCAGAATACTCGGTTCCTTCACAGAGCTGTTTTGGTGGCAAAAAGGGGACCCACCTTATTTTAATGTAATGGTGGATTGCTCTCGGTTCAAATTGCTAATTTGGATTGTGTTTTTTGGGTTATTAAAATCATGGCAGTGCTTTAAAAGACATCCGGTTAAATCGGCATAAACAAAATAGGAGCTTAAATTTCAGACACACATTTGAGCAGGAGGGATGGATTTGCTGGAATTGCCTAAGATAGAAATCAAGAAGTAGCATTAAAGTTACTTCAGGTTTGTTTTGTGCAAAAGCTATATCTACGGCAACGATACTGTGACTCAAATGGCACACATTTTGGGGTACATTTTAAGATTATTTTTTCTGAAATGTAGAGCTTACTCAAATAATTTGTTTACAGCAAATTGATAAAACATTGTACTTCCTATCTGTCACAGATGGAATATGGCACCAGTACAGTGTGTGTGTGGGTGTGTGTGGGTGAGAGAAGGTGTCGGCCAATTTGCTAGAGAAAATGAAAAGAGGATCTGAACACTTTTGTGAACTAGGAAAAGCACTCTGAGAATGCAAACCTCCAAAGAGGCACAACAGTACCCAAGTATGGGAAAAATACATGCAGTTTTCTCCTTTAGTGTCTGAATTATTGACAGCCTCTAAATCTACCGACAACTATCACAAACTCTTCTGTAGCAGGTAGTCTACTGCGCCTTCCACTTCAGAGTCTCCGTTCAGCAAACTGAGCCCCAACTCCACCCCCAAAGAAATATTAAAGGGAACAAAGGCAGCAATAGGCACGCTGTGACATCACTACTCCGAAAAACGGCTTCTTTAATTTTATTTAAATTTGTTTTAAATGCAGTGAAACGTGTAACGTCACCAAAACTGTATCAGCTCTCGGATAGGCCAAAAACCTAACTCTAGGTTGAATTTCATGCAAATCTTGTAGTTTTTCTATAATCGTGCTCACAAACAGACAAACGCACAGGAGTGAAAACATAACCTTTTTGGCAGACCTATCACCGTTATATTCTCAAGCGTGTACGTCACATTAATCTTTGACACTGAGATGAGGAGCATGTGCGTCTTATCATAGACTGTCCTACACCCCTGTTGACTGTACACCTGCTCATAGCTTTGACTCATTTTGTGGCCTTTCATGTCTTCAACGGGTCTCTTTATGAAAGTATTAATTTTTTTCTTTTTCTTTGTCCTTTGTTTGATTGAGCCTTCATTTAAAAAAAAAAAAAAAAAAAAAAAAAATCAACCATCTTATCTGTAATAAATATATTTTTGTGAGTTGAAAAGGCTCCTCAGCTGTCTCTGTTACCCATTTGGATATGTCTCGTATGGAATTACCATTACAATGGGACCACCATTTTGTGAATCTGTTCGCTTCACACTGTGTTACAATACAAGTGAGTGAGAGCTTACAGTGGGTAAAATTAATTCATTTGTCTGGCAATTAATTAGACACTGCTGAATAATTATACAGTATCTCCCATTAGGAGCTGGGCTGATTAGCTCAAATCGAGGCTGACACAATATAAGAGTTCTATGCAAGAGATTTTCAGTTCCCTTTACTTGGCTTTTGTGACAGTTTCCAAGCACCTCACTCTAAACTTGGATAAAAATGAATACAACTCAGCGTTCAGATTGAATTAATAAGGGTTGTGTAGTTCCTCACCTGCAATCATGATAGTTTGATAAGAGTATTCATCTTTTTCATTCTTTTTTGGCTGGAGTGATGGAAATGCCAGGAAAGTTACTTTTTTTTTTTTGGCGATAAAGGCTGACCCAGTTAGGCACACTTGGCAATCCCAACAACAATGCAAAAGCAATAAGCCTAGTCTTTGTCACATGAGTGCGTGCTTGTGTAGGCAGCTTTCTTTTTTTTTTCTTTTTTTTTATTGAAGCAATGAAGCAATGTTCCGGGTTCTATTGGACGTGTGATCTTTCAAGATTCCATATGGGGGTGTGTCGTTGAGAATTTTACAGAGATTTGTCATCCTCAGTTTGACACTGGGAGCGTCTTTTGGATATAACAACATAGTCAAAGCCAAGATATGTTGTATCTTTCTTTTACTCAACAATAACAACTAGAAATTTCAACAAATGTTGACTCTTATGAAGAAAAAGTTAGATCTACCAATTGGAAAAACTAGTTGTTTTCTAGAAATAATGTAGCCTAGCTTTTTTTTCCCTCCTGAGCTTCCTGCTGCAGATTTCTGCAAATGTAACCATTGAGACAGGTGCTGCTCCCCCACCTATTCAACCACAGAAATAATGACCATCACTGGGTCATCAGGGAAATGTTGTCAGCCAGCTGCGTCAGGTGCTGCCCTCATTGTCGGCTGATAGTGATTATGATGGCAGTCATATGTAATGTACAATCGGAGGAAAGAGACAGGCCAGGTGGGGGGGATATATATAGCCTGTGTATAAATACTCCCTCTGATTTTTTTCACTTGAAACTGAGACTTTACTGTGGCTGTAAAAATAGAGATGTCAAGCGAATGTGTTAATGCGGTTTCAACTTGAGCTCTTGTGAATGATGCAATTAATTCTTGAACATTAAAGCCACTGCTTCAGAATTAAGTCAATCTTCAGGTATAACACAGTTTATACACTGAGCAGTCATAACATTATAACAACCTGTTTAATATTGTCTAAGGTTGTTTTTTTTGCCACTTTAACAGTTATGTCACCGTTTGTTCTAATACTTTTCTATCAGAACCAGCTTTTTCAGCAATTTGTGCCCGAGTAACTTGACTGTTGGATAACCTTCACTCCCCACACTCATATGAGCCTTGGATGCCCGTGACCCTGTCTCCAGATAACCACTGGTCCTTCCTTAGACTACTTGGATAGGTATTAACCACTGCTGACCAGGGAAAACGAAAGACCAGCAGTTATGGATGCTGTGCGTTGACCCAGTGGTCTAACCATTACAATTAGGTCCTTACCATAGTCAAATCCTTACACTTGTCAATTTAACCTACATCCAACACATAACTTCGTGACAGAGTATTCCCTTGCTGCCTAATATTCCCACTCATTAACAGGTGCCACAGTAACAACGAGATAATGTTGTTTTCATTACGTATGACAGTGGTTGTAATGTCATGGCTCATCGATGGAACTCTATTGGTCTCCAGCGAGGCGTTCGCACAATGCCTAACGATACTTTTTTTTATTTTCACTTATGTTTTTCCACCATTCCTTTCATTTATTCCAACACTGATGAGATCAAAATTCTGTTTATGGCATTCCATAGTTTTAGTGAAGTTTCTGTTGCATTTACTCTTTGTAAGGACAGCTTGGTTACTTCAAAATGAGAATGTGGATTATTTTAAGACATGCATTTGAAATACTGATGGCAGAGAAGGATGGAGATACAAAGAACATGTTTTTAACAACATGCAGATGATCATACAATTTCTGAATTATCTGTTATTCTCATCGATGTTCTCATCGTAGCCTGTTGTTGTGACGTTGCATTGGGTGAGATGAAATCGTAATGTACATGTGACACAGCCAGTTACTAAAGTACACTATCACAAAAAGTATGGTGGTCCATGCTATGGTGTTTATCAATCTGTGTTTGTGCTCTCTGAAAATGAATGAATGCATTATGTTGACATTTATATACTTAACTTTTGGGGTAATTGGACCAGCCTATGTGTAGACAGAGCAGAATGTTGTTTCCTCCTCTCCGAGGTTCCACCAGTTGTGGCTAGCTGGGCAAATGACTACCCTAAGGCTCGGAAGCAGACTGTGGCTTGGTGGCTGATATCCCATTGGTTTGAAGACTTTGTTTTCATTGTGACTTGTTTTTGGGGATAAACCCTGGGAGACTGATTGCCGTTTTGTTGAGTGTGCTTGTACTGAATGCAGAAGAGTATCTTCTGACTGTTTAACCTCATAATTTTCCATCATTCATCATCACTGAACTAAGCACAAGGTCATGGCCTTATGAAAACAGCCCTTGCTTATATGGAAATCCTGCCTGTAAAACATGATTGATTACTAAATGAGATTGTCTTGTTTTTGAGGTCTGACTTCATTTAAGAACTATACGTGTGATGAGCTGATCTATGGTTATACAAGAGATAACGAGGCAAGATAAAACTAGAAATGGAGAACCTTACAAAAATGTAAAAGACTTGAAATGATATGAAAAACTATAACAAATCGTCCCTCGGCCTTCTTTGCAGTGAGACAGCAAGAAAATTTAAGAAATTAGTGTGGGGAAGGAAATATTTGGGAACAAATCTATCCTTCAGGGAGAGGTAGGAGTGGGACATGTTTGAAAATTATAAAAGTGGGTTTGAATATTTACAGGCAGATCATGCAGTTTAAGAATAAAACTCTTAAAACCTTACTCTACCTCACAACATAACTGCCTGTCTTTCCTGATTGTGTGAAAGGGGACTCGATATGAAATCGTTCTGCATATCCTGTAGTGCGAGTCTGAGTTAAGTTAGAATCAGTAACCTGAGTAGATAGGTAGGTCTGTGTGCTGTGTCACAGTTTTGTCACCAGTGTTTGCCAAGGAGTGCATTCAAAAGTAATGAGGGCTTGTTGAGGGGGATAAGCTGTTTAGTGAGATACATTATTTAACATGAACATGGTCTGGGTCATTAAACTGACATGGGTTGAACTCTACTGAGAATCAACTGCATTCAGAAACATAAGAGGTCTTTGTAAGTAAAAACAAGTAGCAGCATACTTTCTAAGTGATTGTGGCGTTGTAAAGCAATGGTCACTGTGCTGTGCTGTGATTTTATCTCTATTTACTAGCCTTGGTAGACAGTAGGTCACATGTTTCCCAAACGTTCTTGGTATCCACAACGGCATGGAGTCATTGCAGTCCATAGTTGAGCAATCCAAAAATGATAGACATTCAAAAAAATTGTTAACTCTTCCAATTCTACCTAATAATCTTATGAACCAGACATGGCTGTGTTTTATGCATCTTATTTGAATTTTCATGCATGTAAATGTTCTTATTCCATTGAAATGATGGTTGGGTTGCAGCACTCAAGTGATCATTCAGGATTCTAATGGCTTGGTGAAAGAAGAGTTGCTGTCTGGCCTATTTTGCTTAGATTTTATCGTAGCCTTCTTCCAGATGGTAAGACTGCAAAGAGGCGCTTTTATCATGGTAAAATATTAAGAAATAATATTTTGGTCTGATTGGACAGATAAACAAAATATTTGTAGACTTCCATCCATATTTTTTTTCCTTTCTGTGATCCAGTCATGGTGGCAACAACTAAGCATGGGTTTCAGTTCCTGTCCCAGGATGGATCCCGAGAGATGCAACCAAAGATGCACATAAATGTCAATCTATATCGATATTAGATAGCTAGATAGATATAGAATAGATATTCACCCAAATCATGGGTGTAACAAATCCTTGAAATTTTAGTGGTAAGAGAGAAAATGATGCATGCAGAAAATTCATAAAATATTTAAGCCTCTAACGAAATAAGGAATCTTAAGCACAAGACTCATTGGCGTTCCATTAGAGTTGACATGGATATAAAATTCCTCCAAGTTTGAGACTTCCATATTCTAATGGTCTCCAGCTGTTGGACAGGTCAAAAACCTCAAAAGGGAGTTTCCCTGGATGATTATGATTGGCTTGTCAAACCGTCGTACGTGGCTCTGTTCTTCCTCTAAGGCAGAGCCAAGCCACTAGATGGAGGAAACTCAGCTCGGTCAAAGGTCTATTTTCTTTTGTCATCTCAGACAGATGAGACCAAAGGTGAGATTTGGAACATTGATGGACGAGTGAATCAAGGTTTTTGCCTTCTGGCTCAGCTTCCTCCTCAGCAGAGTTGTCTGGAACAATGGACATGCTTTCCTTTTTGTCTTTGAGAAGTCCTAAGAAATAAATACACAATTTGTCTTAAATGCTGCCCAATGTATTTATTTAATATTTTTTTAGGAAACGCGTAACAGCGATTCCAATCTCTCATATTAGAAAAAAAGAGTTAAAACTCAGTGACTGCTTCTTTCATTTCCACTCCAAATCTTACCTTTTATTGTCTGTGACTAACATTTGTTTTCCTATCCATTGACCAGGAATGACACAGCTGATTTGCTCTCATCATAGGGTTGTCATGCAAGAGACACAATTTACTTGTAATGACTCATGTCTAAGGAGAGGCTGGTCATTTTTTATGGATGTCATGTCTTTTAAATTTAACACTGCACATCTGTTTAATAGTTTTATGAGCCTAAGTGCCAATGATTCCGTTCAAGGAAAAAACAGCAGCAGAGATAATGAAATAAAGAATGAGGCCAGGGCAAAGGACTTCTGTTTTTTTTCTGCGGCTGTGCAGGATAACGGTGTTAGACCCGCCGACCAAAAGTTGTGACTTAATTATATTTTGACAACACAATATTTTTTTTTATTCTTGTTTCTGTATGAAATTGGGCTCTATTTGTCAAAGGAAGCCTGAGAGGTAAACATAAACTCATTGCCTAACAATTCAGTCTTTCCCTGTCACACCAGTTATGCAGCATTCTTGAGAACAGCTTCTGTTCTGATGGGCCTCTATTGTTTATCTGTCCCCAGAACCTGAACAGAGTCCTTCACTAGCTGAGTGATCCAGTTTGGACCAGGCTCTTAGTCACTCAGACAAAAATGACCATACACATACACCCACAAAACTTTGTCTCGGCTGATGCAGTTGGCCACGTGGAACACTACCATACTACTCTGTTGACTCCTCTATACTGTATTAAAGGAATAAAAAGAATAAGAAGAATGGATACACAAAGTTTTGCGCTTTAGTCCACATCCTCAAGTACATTAAGGACCACGACGTGTTCAAGTAAAAAAGAAAGCTAAACTGGCAAAAAGAGCCATTCTAATGAAATATGTTTAATCATGTTAAGCTTTCTCATACCTCAACATGTAATTTGAAGAACAACCCCAGAGGATAGGGGATAGGGTCCATCATCTTGGTGAGAATATTAAATATTTCTAATTGCCTATGGTGCCGTTAGCTGCTAATGCAGCTACACTGTTGGCATTTTAATTAATATGAGCACTGGCCTATGAAACACTTAACAGTTATTAGTTAAAATGTCAGTGGAAGCCCAGGGAGGGAGGTCAATAACTTTACCAAGAAATGGCAGATTCTAAATGTTTCACTTTCTCTTCACTTCAGGTAAACCTGGATAAGGTGTAGTTGTCTGGGATTGTAATGTCTTCCATGAGGGAATCGTGAGGCAGGTTTATATGCCCACTCCATATGATGTGTCTGAGGTCATGCTTGTTTGTCTGCCAATAGGTTTGCACATGGGGGTCTAGCAACTACATTTTTAGACGGCTAGATTTTCAGGCTGGCTATATCCATATAAGATGTTATCATCTGTCCACGCTACACAAGCTGTTTTTACAGTTGCACAGGGTGTCTAAATCCTTGGACACCAATTTTACAGGTACTACTATTCAGTAAACTTTTGTTTACATGCCATATTTATTTGTGTATCGAGTCCCACAACTTTTATAATCTATATGCAAATGAAACATTAAAATGTACAGCTTCATCAGAACTAATTTGCTACGACTGTTATTAATAATTTGCAAAACAGTTCAACAATCTTTAAATTACAAAATCTGTAAACTAAAATCTCATAGGGAATTGATGGGAATTCACTCAATGAGCTCAATCTAACCGTTGCTGGTTGCAATTCTCAATTTAAATATGCCTCAGTTGGAAGTTGCAATAGCTTGAATGTAAGTGGTCCAACGTCAAATATTTTTCTAATTAACTTACAATTACTTCAAAGCAACTACTGCTATCACTAATATACTAATAATATTAAGGCAGATGCCTTAATTTTAATGATCAGGCACAAACAAAACCTTTGTTGAGAAACTTTTTAGGTACCGTCTTATTCTTTTGTAGTTCACGCTCTGTCTCTTGAGAATCCTCTGCATGGCGCTGATGTCATCTGAAACAGTGCTAGATGTCATTTGAGATGCGCTGAGTGACATTGCATTTAATGTTTCTGCAGAAAGCAATAGGCAGGATGACTTGCAGAAATATTCATCCAGTGCGGTTTCTTGGCAAATGTTTTTAGGAGATTTGGGCAGTAATATGGGGAAGTTGACAGAATTACTAAAAAATGACTACATTCTGGTCTCAAATCAGGTGGCACAGATTTTCTTCCAGTGTTTGAGCAGTTTGGTACTGGTTTCTACATTTGAGAATCTATGAAGGCTCAGTTTAAAAGCCCTGTCTTTTTGCCCACTTTCTCTGGTTGACTTTTGACTCTCCTGTTGGATATTACATCAGCATTTCCCAATCTATCTGAGTAACATTAGTTTCTGTTTCACCACTCTCGTCTCTTTGCTTGTGTTAAAAGAAAAGATTAATTGTCTGAATGACACATTGAATATAATGAGCAAGGTTTTCTTTCCTTGCTGAGAATCATTTCCTCAAATCATTGAGCTACTGATGAAGTCTTGCAGGAGGTGGTCACAGCGTGACATTGTGCATGTAAAACCAATTTTCAAGGAACACCACTGTTTCTAAACATGACGGCTTAAGTATTCCAAGTACTGTATATGTTAAAAAAGTAAGCATTTCCCCTTGTTTTACTCCCACTGTTATAACACGAGTCAGTGCTATATGAACTGTATACGTATGTAGAAATTAGTCTCTTCTTTTGTTCCATCAACTTTTCCTCATCCGTAGCCATTTCTACTTCGGTAAGAAATTCCTTCATTTCCTATTCTTCAGAGATTTGTTTTCAACTTATATTGTTCTTAGTGATCATTAATAGTGATAACAGATGTTAAAAAAATATTTGCACTGCTCATTAATAAGGCATCATATCCTGTGGCCACATTAACTTTTTTGTTGTTTTTGCCAACATCCTGTATTGCCCACTCAATTCCTGCTTCCAAGATAATTTAAATATTTACTTTTTACCTGCCCACATTTCTTCAGTACTGTGCATGTACCACTGTTAAAAGAGGTGAGAATGAAGCAAGATGTCTTAGTGCTCAGCTTCTTCCATTGGATCGAGAACATAACCAACTGTGTTTAATTATTTTGGCACCACTTGACTACTCAGGCAAAAAACTACATACACTTGCCCTAGTGAAGTTAATCTGGATAAGAGGGTATTCCTTCGTGTTAGACTTTATTGTCCTAGATGACACGGGTAGGGTCTGTTTTCTTTATAAATTAAACTCATATTAATCAAGTGATAATCTGCACCTTAATTTTTTTTATAATTTAGGCATAAAATAATAAATTTGATTATTTTGCTTATCCTTTTAAACATTCCATATTTTAGGACAATGTTGTTTCAAAATAACCTTGACAACCCTAAAACACCTCACACCTCTGAAGAAAAGATCTTCTTCAGTTTGGTGTCTTAGAGCTTAACAGTTTACCCGGAGCGGAACAACTACATTTATGTGTTGTTGCAGAAAGCAGGGATCTCGGTGTTCAATGGATGCCTGGAGCATGCCAGTATGTTTTGGCGTCAAGTCAAGAGCAGCTAAAAGGAAAGGAAGACATTAACATGTTGTGTTTCTTGATCTCGCCAATGCCTTTGAGTTGGTTCCACACAACCTTCTTTGGACCGCGTTCTATTTCTTCTGGGTCGCAGAGTCTATCACCTCCCTAGTCAAAGTCTCCAGCCAGGATCTGAAACTGTGCCTCACAACCCAGGAGTACACCACTGCATGACAGCTCTTGGTGGTGGGAATCATTCCAGGATGTATGCAAGTTAACTACTACGTTGCTCAAGGATATGGGAAGACAGGCTAAACGCAAAACCATCAAACCCCTCTTTAATGCTGCAGAGCAGGCAGGTTGGTGGCTGGGTTAAGGTGAAGGACAACAACTGGGCAGCAAGGCCCCAACTACGTAGAAGTCTGTGCAGCAGTCTTCAAAGAATGCCAAATGATCAGAGCAACCTATAAAGGGCAACAATCAGACTACAGCACCGGGCAGTAGTAAGAGTACATGGACTGGAGGCCTCCAACGATTCCCATTCAGGATCAAGTCTTGGGTTCAGGCAACAAATACGGAATATAATCACCCAACCCTAATTAGAATTTTCAACTCAACACAGCTTGATCCAAAGGAGGTGAGCTGTGAACGTGTTTCAGCTGAAAGTGAAACATTAGGGTTAATAAAGCTGGCCTCTAATTGTTTTTTTCTGCAGCAGTGGGCACATATCGTTCACCTACTCTGCTTTGTCTGCTCTGTTGCACATTGTCGCTTCATTGTAAGTGTTTGCATTTATAAACTTGAATGTCAAATCCATAAACATGCCAACGTGCATGCCCAGTCTCTTGCTGTATTTGTTTATTCCATTTCCATAGAGCTAAATTGAGAGATAGACTCAGTCTAGAAAACACAAACGCAAACAATAGATACCTACGTACCCATTTTATCACTGATCCTATTGTGCTGTTAGCAAATATCACTTGGTCCTTTGGGACTTGTATGTTAAAATGAAATCCATGTCCCACTGACTATCCCCCACAATGGCCTCATTGTTTCAGGCTGGCTATAGCAAGGGGCAGAGGTGGCTGGCACACTGCATGGCTTGCTGAAGAGCATGCTCATGACCCATGTGACAAAAGTAATTAGCGAGCATGACCTCGTACTCCATCTATTGTTCGGGCAATGCGCAAGGAAGTCATTGCCAAATGTCAACAAGACATTACAATAATTCTATTTCCATTACTGGGTCCAGTTTGATCACTGTGTGCTAGATATCCACCAAAACCTCACATGTTGTACTTATATTGATCTTAAGATACTTTTACTTGGATCATGTGACATGAAAAACAATATCTGAATGAAGACGGCAAGTTCTGACTGGAGATTAATCTGAACTGTGGCTAATTTCTGTCTCTGTAAATTTGACCTTGAATAATTTGTTTTTACAGTTTTAAAAGCTAAAAAAGTGATTAAATTTGTTTGTTGGCTTGAAATGGGAGTCATAGTCACAAGACAGGGAACTAAGACATATGCAAAAGCTGGACGTATTCTCTGTATTATAGTATTATTATAAATAGTAGTATTCTATAAGTCAATTTTGTGTAGGAATTATGTTTAAGATTATATTTTTCATATCATATGTAAGTATTGATTATAGTTTTGGCAAAGCAATCCTTGTGTTTATTGTTCCTCATTGGGGCCCTTGATTGCTGAATATTTTAGCTATTGTGATGAAAGTGTCATAGGGTGAGTGGGATTTGGCATCACTTATTACTACCTCTGTATTTGTCTGTGTGTATTGATTTGAATCTTGCTTGTGATTATAAAATATGGCACAGCCAATTTGGTTTAGAGATACATAACGACATTTATTCAGCACCCATTCAAGCAAACATGCAATGACATTCTATTTACAAAGAGCATACCTACCTCAGGCATGGAAGGAGGATGTTTTCACCCCTGTGCCTTGTATGTTTGTGAACAAGATTACGGAAAAACTACTGTACAGATTTGCAATACATTTTACCCAGTGGTAGGTCTTGGCTTATCCCAGAGATGATAGGATTTTGGTGATGTAACGTGTTTCACAGCATTTAAAATAAAACAAAATGATAAACCATTTGAAGTTTGAGTTGTCAGTAGATTTAGAGGCTGGCAATAACCCGTATCTTAATTGATAAATCTGCATTAATTTTTCCCCAACAAACCCATCTAATTGATTCTGATCACAATGATGTCTACCTTGGGTTCTGTTGTGCCATGGCAAAGGTTTATGCTCTCTGATAGTTTTATTAACGTAACTTACTGTTGGTCATTATCTTCCCCTTCTTTATCACCTATTATTTTTTTTATCTACTGTTGGCCATGTTCACATTATAAGCCACATCAGTCCCAGCCAGTTGTAGCTCAATGGTTACAGCGGCTGTCTAATAATTGGAAAATCGGAAGGTAGCTGGTTCGGGTCCTAGCAGGGTCTACATGTCGTAGGGTCCTTGAGCAAGAGCCTGAAACCCTAGCTTCAAAGAATCCGCCCACTGCTCCCTCAAGGTTGAGCCAAATGCAGAGATGTAATTTCACCATGTTGTACTTTGTATGAATGTATCTGATCAATAAAGGATACATTATTATTCCATTCTGACAATTTTTTTTTCTTCTCAGATCAGATTTGGTCATCTTCAATATGCACATTCATATAACAGTATATCTAGCTCTAATGTGAAAGCAACTCTGCTCTGAAATGGCAAGAGGAAACTAACATATCTGGACAAGTTAGAATCCTCCTTAACAACAGCAATGTCATACTTGTGAAACAACTTGTAGTTAAACCAAAATGGATACGCTAAAAGTGAATGAATGCATGACATTTCTCTCCGGAGAATGACAAACAGCTGCCTGTGAGTAGCAGACAAACTGGATTGTTGTTGTCATCTATCACTCTCTGCTTGTTTTGTGTTATTTCGCCAACAACTCTGGATGATCAGCAGCCATAGCATTAGGGAGAAACCGGCTTAAATTCGAGTCAGACTGGGCACATCAAATTCATGGCTATGCAATATGAATGAGAACGGTCAAAGGACACATAAGGAAGTGACTCAAATCTGATGTGGAAATATTGGATTTTCAAATTTTTTATGTTTTCAAAAACTTGTCTTGTTGTCATTTCTGCCAGGTCATAAATCTAAACCTTTCTAGTAAAGTTATGGGATGGTTTAACTGTCACCTCAAGGTTTAACGGCCAGTCTTTATAGAACTTTGTGTGGAAGTTAGAACACACATTAGCTCTTCTCAGTGGACTCTACTCTTTTCAGTGCAGTACAGTTTATGTGTCAACCTGTTCCTTTTCTTGAGAAAATATAACTACACATAAGGGAAAAGGAGGGGGTGACTTTATTGCACAAATACTTTGAATGTAAAAGGGAAGAGGACTAGACTAACTCTTTTATTTTTTTTTCAAACCCGACCGGTCATGGCAGTAGGCCGTCCACCCTGAGTCATGGATCTGCTCGAGGTTTCTGCCCGTTAAAGGTCAGTTTTTTCTCGCCATTGTCGCCAAGTGCTTGCTCAAGGAGGAATTTGTTGGGTCCTGTAGATAATTATATAAAGAGTTTGGTCTAGACCTGCTCTTTCTGGAAAGCACCTTGAGACAACTGTTGTTGTGAATTGGCGCTATATAAATAAAGATTGATTGATTGACTAAGTGCTGAGTGAGGAAGATGATGGAAGGGCGTCGTCTGAATTGACCTGGCCTCTGATCTGGTCACCGGTTTGCTGAAGTAATGTAATGCAGAGGGAGACTACCAACGGCAATGGTATTCCCAGTTTTAACCCAGACAGCAAGGAGCTAACAAATAGTGAATTGTTCCTAAACCCCTTATGTGTAGGAAGACTAGTATATAGGGTTCAGAGTACTCTGACTATTTGATGACTCTTTGAAAATAACCAGAAATGAGTAAAATGTATAGTATATTTTATCAAGCTGCAGTTGATCTTCTTTCTCTTTTTCTACCAACAGACCAAATATCAGACATTGCATTTGACAAATCTGCTGAGAAAGGCAGGAAATTCTTACATTTAAGATGCTGGACCATGATAATCAATGACATTATTGTTTGGAAAATAATCTAAAGGATTAATAGACAAGGAAGGATCTTGAAGTCAACCTTAAAAAAATTCATTATTTAAAGTCGTCTCTATCCTTCTTTTCAGATTGTGACTCAGTGGGAATACTGCAATGACCAGCCGCCATCCTAACCATGCAGAGAGTCCTAACTCCACAAGGAAACAGACACCCGCTGTGTCTCCCAAGCTCCATGTTCAGCGATCGCCTTCGAAGGAGAACATCACCGTCCACTTCTCAGCCCTTGGCAAAGAGGAGGAAGAGGAGGAGGAAGAAGGACTGTATATAACAACGACCTCCCCTACCTCAACCGCTCTGGATGACATAAATATTGTGACAGCTGAAGAGGCCAGTGAGGAGATGTTCGAGGAGGAGCCATTGAGAGAATCTTCCACACTTCCATTAGTTTCTGGACCTCAAACAAGCAGTTCTCCCACACGGACTCCATTATCCGGTCTCCCTGAGCAAAGAGATTCAACTTCTCTTTCTGCTCCTACCAAATCTTTGAGCTTTCCGTTAAGTGACAAACCCTTTCTGAGCTTGGTAAAGTCTTTTTCCTCTGACACAGAGCCCCGTGATGGCAATGCCTCTGTGGCTGCTCCTGCAGTTAGGCATAGGCACATAATGAAGACTTTTGTGAAATCTTTATCTTCAGATACATCCAGCAGCTCATCCTCCTCTACATCTTACCGTCTACCAGAACCCCGCCTTAACCTACAACTATTCAAGCAATTCACACAGTCTCGTCTGCCATCTTATACTGCAGTGTCGACTGGCGATTCTAAAACTGCCCCTTCCTCTCCATTAACCTCGTCAGATAACCGGAGTTTCTTCAAAGTCTCAGAGGTGGAGGCAAAAATCGAAGACACAAAGCGACGCCTCTCTGAGGTTATCTCCGAACCGCTCCAACTACTTAGTAAGATAATTGATGAAAAGAGTGGCGGCTTGGTTGGCAGCAGCATCTATCGGCCTAAGGCCCTCTCAGCCAGTGCCACGGAACTCACCGCAATTTCTTCTATGAATGGTCACCTAGAGAGTAACAACAATTACTGCATCAAGGAGGAAGAAGGAGATGACTGGGAATCTGAGAACCCTAACATTGGACCTCCTGGTTCTGAATCACCTGTTTTGCTCTCTTTTGACATTAAAAGCCCCATCAAATCCCCTTTACTTTCAATGTCTGCTCTTGCTAAACAAGAGGATGAGGAATATTGTATTTTGTCCAGCGAGGACTTCGAGACAGACTCAGAAACTGTTGGTGGTGATGTAACTGAATGCACTGGAATGGGGAGTCCAACCAAAGTTACACTAAGTGGTAGTACCGATCCTTGCAGTGAAGATGAATCTGGTCGTTTTGATCCGGCGCCTAAAGTTCCACACTATACTCTTGTCATCCTTACTTTACTGGTGTATGGGTATCTTGTATTGCCTCTGCCCAGTTACATAGGAGGAATGCTGTTTGGGATTGGACTAGGATTCCTTTTAGCCATGGGTATTTTGTGGTTGGCAGGACCAGAAGCTTCTGGCAGTAGTTTTAAATTTTCCAGATACCACAGAAAGTTGTCGAATCTGAACAAGTTGGATATTAAGGAACCAGAGCTCTATAAGGTAAGTGAATAATTCAAACTTTGTCCTATTTTGTCATATTTTGACGACCATCAGTGCAGTATATCCCTCTGGAGTCTAAGATCACGCCAGTGTAATCCATAACCCTTCATGTTTTGGGGTTCAGTATGGTACTACAGTTTGTAATACAATAATTATCAGGTCATAGAGGTGATGTTTGGCTGGACAAAAAAAGGCATCTTGAGCATAAATGTGTTATAAAGGGTTCATGCCACTTTGTCAACTCCAAAGTGTTGAAGTTCTGATACATTACAGACATTGGATAACATTCCACTATAACAAACTTCTGCGTCAGGGCTGCTGTATTTCATAGAAGTCAAATGTATAATTCTGACGAGGTGGAGTTTTGTACAATCTATAACCATACCTACTTATCATGTGTAAGGTCATGTCAGGCTGGAGCTTACTAGCACTAATGGGGCAGGTCATTAGACTATCACCGGGCCAATATCAACGGACAAATAAACCACATATTTACACTCACCAACCAACATCAGACAAGAAAAGAATAAGTAAGCCAAAAAAAACAAATTAAATCTTACATTTGGCAGGATGATAGACATTTTTACTTCATCCCAATGCAGTGTACCTCGGATCTATCTAGAGAATGCTACAGGAAAACATTCCTTATAAGATGTGTATTTCTGTAAGGGTTTTTTCATTGATGTGACGGCTGAATGTAGCCAGAGGTACTTAAATGTCTACTGCAGAAATCATATGAGAGTAAAAAAGTTAACAGTTAAGGCTCTTAGTATGAAGTTCATAGAGACAGTTAACCGTTCCTATTAATGTGGAAAGACATATCTTGGTGACAACACGCTGGGCAGAAATATATTAGACATATATATAATATAATTCAAAATTGTGTTTGAAGACATATGTCTTCAAACACAGTTTTGAATTTGTTATGCTCTCTATAAATGTAGTTGTTTAAGATCATTCCTCTATTCTAAATTTGAAACATATAAACAGCAAATAGAGGTCAGCTTTTTTTAGAAACAAAGTTATCTATTCGGGAAAACTTGCTCATTAGAAGTAGAGATCTCTCTCTCGCAGCTATGTCTCTATCCATCTCTCTATGAAATATAATCAATTTAATGTAATTGTGTTGTCTCTTCCCCCCCAGGGCTGGATGAATGAGATTTCCAACTATGACCCAGAGACCTACCACGCCACACTCACACACTCTGTGTTTGTCCGGTTGGAGGGCTCCATCATTCGTCTGTCCAAACCCAACCATAACATCGCCCGACGTGCTTCACACAATGAACCAAAACCAGATGTCACCTACATCAGTCAAAAGATCTATGACCTCACCAACAGCAGAGTATGTGCAAATATAATTTAAAATGTAGAATTGTTAAAGCTTGTCACTAAACGTCCTGCAGTAGTTCAATTAGCTGTGAAAAACTATGATATACTGTATAGAATAACAAAAATAATCTTACAGACATTTGTGTCCAGTTCAAGGCTATTTACATTTTAACATAGATAATGACGCTGTCACCTGTATCTTTAAATAATCATTAAGGAGTTGTTTACATGCCAATGGTTTTCCCATTAAATATTATGTTGCATTTAATTATACATCATTTATACAACAATGGTGCTTTGGTGGGAACATTGGCTTGCAGTCAGGGGACCCATATAAAACAGCGAAAGAAGAAAACAACAGTACAGAAAGGCACACAGCGCCACTATAAAATAATGAACAGCTAAAATAAAAAGGCTAAAACACAACAAGTGACTAATAAAATGTTAAAATTTAGATGTGTAAATTCAGGAAGGAAAGTTAGAGCATCATTTCACAGGAGGCAAAACAGTTTCCATGTCTGAATCTAAGTTCTCAGAATCTCTTGCCTGAAGGAAGCAGTATAAACTCAGGGTGCAGTGGATGCTCGTTGCAGTCTAATATTGATGTGTCCTTGCGGTGGACACTCAGGTCAAAAATAGCCATAATGGGTTCTTTGGGACACCAGTCAGCTGACAAGCCACCTTAACAATATGGCCCAGGGTTATTTTTTATACCTAACGTTCAGTTCAGCAATCATATAAAGGGAGGACAGTTTCTGTAAATTACTTATTAAATAATAAAAAAAATGTTTTATCTACATTTAAAAACATTTTCCCTTCCTGGGGACTTATGGGGATATGCATGTGCTGTTAATGACTCTACTGAGGTTTTTATATTGTTCAACCATTTCCATACCAGTTCCCTTATAGAGGGCCTAATAATGGGTATGGGGGGCTTTCATCCAAGTTCAATGACTGTGTCTTTGGTCTTTTATAGTTTTTAGTTAGAGGAGAACACTGTTTCACTATACAACGAACAAATCCACCACCATTTCTCAGATAAATCTCTGTCGATGTGCCTGAACACCTGATCTTTTGAAAATTGGTTCCAGAGTTTGATTTTTCAAAAAACTACCATTTATTGTAATGTGTATTGTTTTTTTGTTTGTGCTGCAAACTCGAGTTTTAGAGTGATCAACTGAGAAAAAAAAAATTTGCTCGGTCTTGTTTGGTGGTGGTAGATGTCAAAATAACAGACCACCAACTGTTGGCTGGGCAAACGCAGAACAGCATTTTCGGTCATTTTTGTTGGTCAGTTTGTGAGAAAATAGTTTTCAGTGAAGTCGTATGAACATTTTAATACTTTTTTAGACAAATCTCTGTCCTGTAAACAGGCTCTGTAAAGGTATGCGTTTAAAAATGTTTGTATGACCACTTTTTTGATTTTAATAATCCTCCCACAGGTATATTTAATGCCTCAGAGCCTGGCCAGGAAGCGTTTGTGGAACAAAAAATACCCTATCTGCATCGAACTTGGCAAACAGGATGACTTCATGTCGAAAGCCGAGGGAGACAGGTGGGAGGCAACTGAGAGCTCTAACACGCGGGACGGAGCAGAGGGGACCGGAGGATCACAGGAGCGGGGCTCATCTTTGTCCAGTAGAGACCTTACACTCTATCTGTTTGGGAGGACTGGGAGGGAGAAGGAAGAGTGGTTCCAGCACTTTCTATCGGCTTCCAGGCGCAAGATGGAATTGAAGAAGGCTTCAGGTGTTGTGACTAAGAGCGGTGAACAAAACTCATGTTTGTGTCCACAAGATGTTTTTCTTCTCAAATGTAGAAGACAATTTCAGAGAACAGAGTGAAGGAGACATTATACATGTATTTGCTGTACAGTTTTTCTAGAAATAGATACAATTGTGTAGTAATATATTTATGTGGTAAAGTCATATAGGTACGTTATTTTTATACGTATATACTGCATCTAAAGCTGTAGTAGTTTAAAAACATCAGTATGAGTGCAGAATCTCATCCATCACCTTTTTCTGTTCAAAATGGCATATAGCTGTGAGGTCCCACAGTCGGAGCAGCAGCCGCAGCAGTCTAGATGAGTCACTAGCATCTCAGCCCAGCTGCTTGGTCTCCACAACAACACCAGGCAGTGCCAAAAGCAAGCCAACATTGGACTACAGTGTATACATGTCCTCCATACTGTCAGAACAGGTGGCAGTTAGTCCTACGGCTGCTCTCCAGAGTCCTCAGAGCAGCCCAGGTGCTGATAAGAAGGTAGCATACACTCATCCTCCATACTTCACCTTATCCAACCCAATTTCCATTCCAAAATGGAAACGTCCATCTCATTCATCTCTTTGAGCAGTGTAAATTCAAACAACAATAAGCTGACATTGAAGCATATCCTCATAGAGGACATATAGAGAGGTTGAATACATTCTATTATCTGGTTTTAAATGTTTAGAATCCTTTACATGCATACTGGATTCATTGTATTTTTCACTTTTTTATTTTTTTTAATGTGCGTACTGTTTTTTAAGCTTCAGAGTGCTGGTACAGCTCAGGTGCAGCACAGAGGGGAGGAGGAGGAGGAGAAGGAGGAGGAGGAGCAGCAGCAGCAGCAGCAGGGGGAGGGGGAGGATGAGGAGGATACTGTTGCCTGGGTAAATGCAGTTCTTGGTCGGATCTTCTGGGACTTCCTGAGTGAGCCCCATTGGGCCGAAATTGTCTCCAAGAAGATTCAAATGAAGCTCAGCAAAATACGGGTGGGTGGAGCAAGACCTCAACAACTACTTGTGATAATTGATGATTGTTTGAAATGTTGAATAAGGAAAAAAGACCAAAATAATTAGAATAAGGTAAAAAGGAGTTGCACTCTTCGGCAACCAGAAGGAACCTCATCCTTTCATCCTTTTTTTTTTAGTCCAGTGTCCTACATATAGCCTACATACATTTATTTTGCTTGGTGATATGTTTTTGTCTGTAGATTATGTTGTAACCTGACACTATGATGAAAATATATTGAGCATAGTTCAATTTTAGTCTGCAGGAGGCTGACTCATAGAGACGGTTTATTATAAGGTGTGGTAGAGAGCGTTGGATAACACTTTATTAATCCAAAAGGAAAATTAGATTGATGCAGCAGCCCACCCTTAAGCATAAATACACAAAGACAAAAAAAGGAAAACATAGGTAAAAGACGGGATACTAAAAAATTTAAATAGAATGCTAAAAGTGTAATGGAATAGGCTATAAATTGACACAATGTACAGTTGAATTTATTGGATATGAATCATCCAACTTTGTTCAAACTCTATTTTTTATTTCATCAAGTGATTGATGTGTCAGCTCATTTGGGTGTTTTGGTCTTTTTCAGTTGCCCTACTTCATGAATGAGCTGACCCTGACAGAACTGGACATGGGATCAGTCACACCCAAAATCCTTGGAGCGTCCAGACCCTCCATTGACTACCGAGGCAAGAGAGAAATGAATTTCAATGACACACACACACACACATTCATTATGCAGTATTTGCTCTTCCACATTACATTTTTGAGTGTTTGAATTACACCAATTTTTATAATAGAGAAGTAGTCTGTACTTCTATGGCACTGTCTAGACTGTTTTACCTTTCAAAGCGCACAGTTCAACATTAACATTTACATATTATTTATAACAATAATCCATTTTATTTGTGGAGCACCTTTTCAAAAATACTCAAAGATGTTTGACAGGCACAGAAATAAAAGTTAAACAACAGATCCAAAAAAGGAATATCAGATATTAAAATACAAATTATAAAACAGCTCACATGACAGCGACAAATTATATAACGCTGAAGAGACATTAAAAGCACATTTGAACAGCTTAGTTTTGAGTAGTGAGGATTTAAATGTTGGGGGGTCAGGGCAGTCTCTGATGTGTTTGGGTATGGAGTTCCAGAGGGAGAGGGCATCAGAGGAGCGGAGGCAGCGGGATGGAGCATGATGGTGAAGGAGGGAGGAGGCCTGGTAATGGAGGCCTCCATGGTTGAGAAGAAGGATGCTACGAAGGATTTTGGATATTATGCCATACAGGATGCTGTTGCAGTAGTCTAGTGTTGAGGTGATGAAGGCGTGGATCAGCAGCAGAGAAGGAGAGGGATGGCAGTCAGGCTATGTTCTTGAGGTGGAAGGAGGCAGATAATATTTGATAAAGGAGAGATCTCCCTGAGGCATAAAGCTACAAAGATCAGAGGAAAACTAAACTAACATTTGCATCAGAGCCTTTTAAAAGTTAGGTGAAAAATGTTAGGTAAAAATGAAACATACTTTAGACAACAGAAACATTCACTGGATCCTGCATTACTCTTTCATAACTCTTCCAATGAAAGTCGTTGCCATTTTAGTTGGGGTTGCAATTAGTTCTTGCTCTGATTATAGATTGCTGTGAGAAAAAGTTAGAAAAGGAAGCCATGATTCATAGCACAAGAGGATGGAAGAGATATTTTGAGTTTTAAAAGTGAAAAAGGGGAAGATGAAACGGAAGGGAATCCACTGGTGAATACACATGTAAAATAGATGAAAAGACAGATCTGTAAGAGAACATAAGAGAGAATAAGAAGAGCAACGTGGTACAAATGATGGCGATATAAACTCTTCTGATAGAATGTAGAGTGTAGTAAGCCAAGTTAGTGCTGCGTGTAAAGCTATCATCCCTGACACGGCTAAGTCTCGTTTTATCTGGTCCACTGATAACCTTAAGACCTGATAGACTGCTTAGCGCTCGCTTGTGTGGTGCTCAACCAAGAGCTCACTAACCACTAAAATTCCATTATACCTCTGTAAACAAAGCCCTCGATAAGGATTTCCAAGAATCTATTGCACCTGAAACTTCTGAATTATGTAACGCCAAGCTGATTCTGGTCTAAAATGTACATGGAAACTATCTGAAATAGTGAGTCACCAACCAACAATTTAAATTATCATCAGAATTCTTAGTGGGTTTTGTGAAGTCTGATGGTTCATAATGCAAATATCTCAGTCAGTGTAGTCAGTATCTCAGACGCTATAGTTTTAATAGAGTCACAACATTGTTTTTTCATTGAAAGGAGCTTGTCGGAGTCATGTAGATGCAGCTCCAGCTCTGTGATTAGTCTCTTTGAAAAGACTTTAGAAAGAAGAGCCGTGGTTTGTTCTGAGAAAACAATTTCACTTCTGTCCACGTGTGTACAGTTGGTGGATGACAGGCTGCTCTTCTTGCGAATTATACTCTTTATTTTCTTGTCCTTCGACACAGGTGATACAATTATGGATGTAATACTAATGAATGATAATGTAGAGTGATGATGGAACACCTGCCATATTCAATTTATTTATTAAATATCAAAAGATATTTGGGCTTAGATAGGAATCTTTACATACAGTGCTGTGAAAAAGAATTCATTTTTATTTTTGTGTATCTCAGACTCAAGTGTGTTTGATCTTGAAACAAAAGCATAAAACAAAGCCAACCCGAGTCAGCATTAAATGCAATGTATGTTTATATGATAATTTAATTGACTAAATGAAAAGGTTATCTAAGTTTATCTGATACCTGAATCACCAGTGTGAAAACCATTTAATCCCCATGAACTTAATTACTTGTTGTTCCACCATTAGCAGCAACAACTGCAACCAAATGTTTCATGAAAACTGGAGGTCAGTCAGAACGTCTTTAGTCCAGCTGACCTGACTGGAGGGTTTTTGATTGATTGCCTTTGATTATTGTCTTACTGCGTGACCCAGCTGGTTTTTACCAGATGTAACGGGACCCCGTCCTGTTTTCCTATAGTCAGTCTATGGACCCTCCCCCCTCACCTAGATGGTCATCAAGGTTTGCTGTGGTTGAATTCCGACATGTCCTAATCTTATTTTGGGCTTTCTCCTCGCCACTATCCAATGGTGCCATTTTTGCCCATTGTGTTTTGAATATTGGCACATCGAACTCTGACCTTTTATTGAGGTGAGAGGCCTCCAGTTCCTTGAGAATAGGAACTGCATTTTTCTTTTGTGCCTTCCTGAATGAGACCATTCCTCCTGCTCCTGGAAGAATTTTTGAAGTTGATCCCCTTCTGTGAAGTTTAACTCTTGTTTCAAGTCTTATCCATTTCTAGATAATGTCTGCATAATGTTTTACTGTTGAGGCCTAAGAGCCTGCTCCGGAAAACAATCTTTTTAATTGAAAGTGATTTGAACAGGGTTCGTAGTAAATTAAGTCTGGGTGTGTCTGGTCCAGCTGGTATTGGTTATTAATGCTTCATATCTAGAACTAAGTTTCTCCGGAAGCAAATACTTTTTTTCACTGCACTGTAATTAAATACACCGTGTGACCATTTAGATAATAAATTTCAATATATATGTCTTAGTTTGAGATAAGTGGAATGTTTTGGTTTGAACCATATCAGCCATCTTCCATGTTGTTTTCTCCTGCCTCCCAGTGTTGTAAATATAAACTGCAGCTGGTTTATGGTGAGCTGTGGCTCTCTGCACAGGAAAGAACATGTGATCCTCTGTTGTAAACGATATCATTAATGAAACGCAGATTGCGCATTGCACCTTGTGCAAGAACAGATTTTTCACATGGGGTTAGTATAATCCATATGAAAACCTCTGATGAATGCTGTGTCCCTTTTAGGTCTGTGGGTGGAGGTGGAGATTTCCTACAGTGGTTCCTTCCTGATGACCCTGGAAACAAAGATGAACCTCATTCGACTGGGCAAGGAGGGAGAGAGCATCCGCGTAGGGGAATTTGGCAAAGATGGGTAAGACCATTGAGAACTCCATTTAACACACAAAAATTAGTAAATCCTCAAAGATGTTGGATTAGAAGTTTTCTCGCTTTGTAACGCTGAAAACTATATGTGACATCTCTGTCGGCTGTCTGTCGTTAACTTTCTGAATGGTTGCCACTCAATAGCTGTCTTTCTTATTTTCCCATTTCTTCCTTCTGTTTTTTTCCTCTCTGGCCTCTGGAATCTGCCATTATCCGGTTATTAATCGGACATATTTCCACTCTGGGTGAGTTACTGTCTCTCTTCATTCTGCTCCCCTCCTGTTCTCTAGTTTTGTATGTGTATACTTTTTGGGTTGTCCTATCAACCAATATTGTCCATGTCTGTTTAGTACTCATCTGCAGTGTTTCTCTGCATTATGAACAATAATTAGGAATGAATTATGTTAATACGCACTGATCAGCAATATCATAGTAACCACTGACAGGTGTTGATGTAGATTATATTGGGACGATGGTACCTGTCAGGTAGTGGGATGTACAATGTGGTAAGTGAAAATTTTGTCCTCAAGTTGATGTCTTGGAAGGAGGAAAAATGGACAAGTGTAATCATCACAGCGTCTTGAACAAGGACCAGATAGTGATACCAAGACGATTTTGTCAGAAAATCTCCTAAATTGCAGGTCTTGTTGGTCCCAGTGGTAAGTGCCTATCAAATTGGTCGAAGGAAAGACAACTGGTGGACCGAGAACACGGTCATAGGTGCCAGAGGTTCCTTGATACATGTGGTCAGCGTAGGCTTGTCCATTGTTGTTGTCTGAACCCACAGAGGATCTACTGCAGCACAGATTGCTGAAAAATGAATGCTTGTTCTGACAGAGATGTCAGAACAAGCATTCATTCATTCATTTCAGCATGCACATATTTTTTTTTGTCTCTTCTCACCTTCACCTTTTTTTTTGTTTTTTAATGTGTGTCCAGATACAGGCCACGCTCTTACTGCCTGGCTGACAGTGATGAAGAATCATCCAGTGCAGGATCATCAGATGAGGATGACTCCTCAGTGCTATCAAACGACCCCGCTGGAGCAGATGGGTGGGTTTATTTGTGCGCAATTCATTTCCATTATTAAATATATTTATTATTATAAATATTATTATTTATTACAAACACTTTACCTAATGCGTGAGGGTAGCCTTGATCATACCTATATATTACTTTTCATTATTACATATTGATGTCTTAATTAAATAATCCTTTATTTGTCAGATGAAAAAATATATCCTTTTGATATAATGGAAGTACCGCTAGACTGAATCTGATGTGTGACTTTACCCCCCTTTGTGTTCAATGAAGTTGGACTGGAGGCCACAAACCCAGCAAGATCATGCGATTCGTGGACAAGATCACCAAATCCAAATACTTCCAGAAGGCAACAGAGACAGAGTTCATCAAAAAGAAGATGGAGGAAGTGTCAAACACGCCCCTCCTGCTCACAGTGGAGGTGCAGGAGTTCCAAGGAACGCTGTCTGTCAACATTCCGCCTCCGCCTACAGACAGGATATGGTACGTCAATAAAGTGTCTTTTCTGTGCCACTTCATGTCTGGATTGGCGGGCAAAGTGAATTTCCATCTTCCTCAGAGATGGAAAGCAGATCCAACCCTGTTTAGCGAGGGTTTGCAGGTGACCATAATCAGACAATATTGTCTACAGTTATTCCTTCGCAATACTTACTTGTTAAATGTTGGGTGTTTCATACAAAACACGAACAATGAGGAGAATCTGTGCTCACGACACCTGTAATTAAAGTACTGTGTACCCTGCTGGTTGAAGTCATCGGCTTCATTCTGTGACTTTTCTTTGTGTGGCTCAGTAAATCATGAATTGTTCTGACCTTTAATGCAGGTACGGCTTTAGGACCCCACCTCACCTAGAGCTGAAGGCACGGCCTAAGCTGGGGGAACGAGAGGTCACTCTGGCTCATGTTACGGACTGGATAGAGAAAAAACTGGACCAAGAATTTCAGGTATTAACCAACAGGACATATAGTTCCTGTAATACAGAGACACAGGGCTCAATCACAGCAGAACGTTCACCAGAGTTATTCTGTTCATGCCTCCTTGTCAACACAATGATGAACTACATTTATTTGTTTTTATTTATATGTTTCCTTTGAGGGAGCATAAACATCAACCACATCATTCATGCCTTGATAAAAATCAGCAATATTTTAACCAGGGGTTCCTTTTTTTTTTACTTAACCGCTTACAACATGCAAAGTGCTATAAATATTGGTTTTCATTTTCATACTTCCTCAGCCTCTCCCTCCACTGTTGAACTTAACATTTACCAACACACACTAACATCAGACACGTTGTTGAAGTTCAAATATATCATCTAAACCCATGCATACTCTTTAAAAATGGCTTTTGAGTTGCTGCAGTGACCACTATGCATGAAGTATAAAACATAAATGTTACTATTTATTGTATCGGAGTTAACGTCAGACTTGTTTTCATTTGCAGTCCCCAGCAGGCTAACATCCACACAACAATGTCGAATAACAGAAAAACAGTGCTTAGATGAGACGAACAAAGCAGTAATACATAAATAAATAAAATATTAATTATGTGCATCACATGTTCATACCTTATCATAGCCTCGAGCCTGAACAGCCTAAAAACCAGTATGTCTGAAGTATTGACTGAAACAACATAGAAGACAGACTTTGAAGGAGGGGTTTATAAGCTTCAGGCAGATTTTTCATTTTGACTGAAAATAATGAAGCTACTGCTCAGCATATCTCCAACAAATGACACGGAGAGTTTTGAGTTTGAAGGGAGCATGAAGGGCGGGTACGATACAATACCTCTATAGCAGTTACCATTTTAAGGAGGAGGAGCAAAACCATTTAAAGATTTATACACCATTCACAAATTTGAGAAAAAGTAACCGAAGCTCAGATGATTATGTGTTCTAATAATACGTTTTAATATTCTACTAGCATGCCCATGCAGTTTGTGGGACATAAACAGAACACACTCAGCACGCATGTTGATATGCGAGGCCCAAACTAAATTGGTGTAGCCGAAATTAGTCAACTTTCACTGGAATTTTGTTTGTGTTCCCCATTTGGATACTCTTATTGGGATTATGTGTTTTGGGTTGAGCAAAACAAACTAATACACTCGACGACAACGTCTGATTCACCTATATTACAAGATAATAACATGGAGATTCATGAGGAACAAAGCGAGCGGTATGATATAAATATGATCCTAGAATGATTAAATGAGAGTTAAAACATGTGAAACCTCAGGGGTCAGAGATCATGCCTGCATGAACTTCCTTCTTTACAGACCTTGTGAACTCGTTTTTGTCATTCCAATGATAGGTATTGTTTTTTCAGCACAGCATCAATTCTATAAACTTTTAATTATTTTTTTTGTAATTAATTATTATATTATTACTTTAACCTGTTGGATTGACAAATTGAACCCAATAACAGGTCTCTTTGGGGTTAAGTTTCACAGCGAAGCGAGCTTTCAGTCCAGAAGGTTAACTATCTACTTGCTATATGTGGACATCGAATATCTGTAAATCAAGACATTAGAACATCGATAGAGATCTCACTCTCCTTCCATCTTTTCTTCTCCTCTTTCAGAAAATCTTTGTAATGCCAAACATGGATGATGTATGGCTGACGATCATGCATTCTGCCATGGACCCACGCACTGCCGGCGGACCAATAGTTGGTCACACAGTGCCCCCCGAGCCTTCCCTTCCGGCGAAGGACAGCAACAGCCAGCCATGAAGATTATCTACAGTATTTTCTAGAGAAGTCTCTAAACGGGAACTGGAGCCAAAGTCAATAGGTCAGAACCTACTGTAAAGCAGATACATTCCCATAGTGAGTGGGTCTCCTCCCTCACCAGAGAGGAGACCTCATCCATTTTAAAGGAAACACTTAAAACAAACTGATGCTTGCTGCACTGTTCATTAGTATTTATTTTGTCTGAATCGAAGGTGATTTTCTTTGAAGGATTTATATTATGATGAGGACCTATATGATAGGGACCCGTATGTGAAGAGAGAGAGGGGATTTATAGAAGAACCTGATTGATGTGAAAGCATTCACCAGATACCTTAATGCTTGGAGATGTGATGTGAGATAGAGCCGACTTTCTCAATAAACATTCTGATTTTGCTGACATACCAGAATTAATTAAAACTTAAAGAAACAACTTAAAGTCTAGATGCAGATCCTTGCCCCCTTCAAACATCATGACAGATCACTACTTACTACAGCTTTCATTCATACGTGATGCCATACGCTCCTTTCTGGAACAGGGCTGGTTTGAAATGTTTTTGCTTGTGCAGTGAAGATTCCAACATCACCACATTTTCTGACCTCATCTCTCGGCATCTGAAAATTTTCAAGTGATTTAATCATTATTTTTCACCAGAGCCTTTTACTCATTTTAACTGGATCTGTGACTCTGGGAGGTCATGTGCAGTTAAAGCTCAAAATGCCGTTGCTGCTCCAGGAGCTGTTGGCAGAGAACACGGATGATCACACTTCAGAAACCAATCACAGGAGAAGGAATGGGCGGCACTGTATTCAAATACACCGAGAGACCTGAGGCCTTTCTGTGTGCAGTTGTCTGTCCTCCCTGTGTTTGCGTGGGTTCTCTCTTGGGGCTCTCTGGGGCTTCCTCTCATCCCACCTGGCAGGATAGATCAGTTGTGTAAATCTTCCTCGGCTCAAGTTTCCACTGATAGCACGTCATATTTGGTAATCTCCTTCTCAATAACCTGTTAATGTGTTCATTTGAGCGTTGGCTGTGAGAGGACTGCAGAGTGCACATTTAAACAGGGATGACTTGAGATGTTTTAGGCTTTTGAAGGTGCTGTGACTGAAAAGAGGTAGAGAGATGTAGAGTCCATTGATGCTAGGAAATCAGCAAGTGGAGATTTACAGTCGGCTAGAATTTTGAAGGAATTTCATGTTGAAACAGTGTGTCATGAAGAGTTTCAGTTACCATTGTGGAGAAAACCTTAAGATCTACTGGAAAAACTTTCTTTAGATTTATAATACTTGGTTTATGCACAATAAGACAAGAGACGCACTGACGTTGGAGATCGATGTGATGCTGACTCCAATTTTTACAGAGGTTTTAATGGCAATGGGCTGATCTAGTATAAGATAATTCTAATAAACAACAATAGCCTGTTGCTGCATTTATATTTGTTTCATAGTGAGGCACACAGATTATTTTTCAAAAACTATTATGTAGTCAGCAGTCGGTATGGACCAATATCAAAAGCCCAGGGATCTATATCACGGTCAGGTTTGACAAAGTCACATCAGAGCATCCATAGATCAAACCTGTCTTTACATCTTAACAGCCAACAGTAATTATTTGTGCTGCAGCCACACCCTGAACACATCCCTTCATCTGCCAAAACCTTTTTTTTTTTTTTTAATGCCAACGATGCCCTTATTCTTGTCTGTGGGGAAAAACAGTTAAAGAGAAGACATGCGGTACTAATGAAAGAGTGTAGATTCCATTCTAAGTGCAATGATAGAACCGCTGCGGCTATAGTGTGACCTAGCATAGGTGTTGTGTCTAACGAGAAGGTCGAGGCTTCTAACACGTCTATTGAATGTATGTATGGAGAGTATTTGGTTGCTATTTTGTTGTTGTATGAAAATGTTTTTACTCAGTCAGATTATGGCTGAGGTAAACCAATTATTGCACAAGTATGCTTTCTTATGATGAACTGTCTCATTTTGCATATCATTTTTTCCCAGACGTTAAGTTTACAAAGCACCAATTGGTGTAGTTATCTGGACAACACTAGTCCATATGCGGAGTTAATGTTTATTTAAATGCCCAGGTTATGCGACAGTTCTCCAAAAAGACTCCATACTGCATGGACACAATTGGATGACGTGACGGTGCCCAGTTTTTAGTAGAGCATCCATTGCCAAGAGTTTTTAGCCTTATCCGCAGGTTCCCCCACTAAAATACCTTCTTGAGTGTGTCGTATTTCTGATCTTATCTAAGGTCAGTTGATTAGATGTCGCCCTCTGCTCAAAGGTACCATCCTGTGTTGGTACAGGTCTGTGAGGTACTTTCCACACACCTGCTACAGTTCCCTCCTTAACGTAGTTTACAGCATCTCTTCACTCAAAAGACTAAAGCATTGTAACACAATGTGTTTTTCTGTAAGATTGTCTTCACCCCTATGCCTTGGTTACGTTTTGTTCAGTATTTGCCGTTTGAATGACAACGTAAGCTGGGATGTTGTTGTACTTTTGTCTAATTTGGAATAAACCGAATGAAATGGAATTTTTGAAGATAAATGAAGATATGCCATGATTTGTATCTGTGAATTATTAAAGTTTTTTTTTTTCTAATTATCATTTTATTTGAAAATTAAATGCATTGATTGTGTGTATATGCCTTATTTATAGTGAAAAATAAAACCCTGATTAAAAAAAACTTCTTTTTATTTTCTAGTTTGTTTTTAATATAAGTAACACTAATGCAATGCAACCCCTCTAACAGTGGTTCCTTATTGTGTATTATTTGGTCATGATGATAAATACACTGACAGTGCCAGATGGCTAGAGCAAGATTGTTATTTTCATTGGTTCCTTTAGTAGGATTGCCAAAAAAACAGGTTTTCAGACACTTGAGAAGTGCTTAGATATGTAGGGAACTGTAATGAACTAAAAAAAAAAAAAGATAGTGTTGGTCCTGGACAGTCCCCTGGACTCTTTGGAGGAGATGGGTGGGAGGACGTTGATAACCAAGCGGACTCATCCATCCTGAACAACACTTCTCGCCCCCATTATTTGAGACTGAGATCTTTGACCAGCTCTTTTAGCAATGGACTGCTATACCCATACAGTAAGAGAGAGCGCTACCCTTTGTTCTGACTTCAGTAAGACCCTATAACAGCTCATTGTGAAACTGCTGACTCTGAAAACACTGGATTTCAACAGTCCATTTGTCCACCACGCACATGATAAAACACCATGTATCTATCTGTGAAACACCACAACCGCACATTAAAAGTACTGGACTACTTTACATATAATATAATTTATATTTATTATATATTTATTTATACATATAATTATAAATTAAATGAATTATTATTTTTATTATTATATATGGAGATGACCTTAACCCCTTCCACCAAGGAGGTCCATATGAGGGCTTCCACGTAAAAAGGAAATAGTCTCAGACCAACGAAAGCCCACATAATGCTGCCTTGGAGTTTTGTTTTTTCTTATGTGCCGAAAAGACAATGTAATAATACTTATAAAACAACAGTCAAAAAATTTTTTGGCCACAAATATTGTTGCGAAATTAAAGTCCATCAGTAACCTGAGAAAACTCACTTCCATCAACACCAAACATAGCTTTGTCAAAGCGACACAGATCACTTCAGCCTGTCAGTGTGATTCCTCTCACCTATGTACTGTTCTCAATTTTAATTAAACCATAGATTTACTGTATATCAGCAGAAGGTTGTAGTTTGTGCCTAAAGCTCCATCTACTGGAAATATAATAATAATAATACATTTAATTTATAACGCACTTTACATTTGGATCAAATCTCAAAGTGCTACAAGGTAAAAGCAGATAAAAGCATCAATAAAAATATAATAATTATATAAAAATATGACGAAAAATCAGCAATGTTAATTAAAATTTATAGGTTCTGCTTAAACGTAAAGTTGTAAGTCCTTTCTTAAAAGGTCTCAGTCGTCTGTGGAGCCCTCAGATGGTCAGGGAGGGCATTCCACAGATGAGGGGCAGCAGAACAGAAAGCCCGATCACCCATGGCGCTGAGCTTAGTCCGGGGACGGAGGAGGCGGTATGAGTGGGTAGAACGGAGGGATCGTGTTGAGGTCAGTGGGGTGAGTAGTTCTTTTAGGTAGGGGGGTGCGTTACCATGGATGCACTGGTGA